>REGO01000366.1:586695-623092 GCA_010120015.1 Rhombomys opimus | reverse complement strand
CTTTCTAGGTCTGTAAAGAATTGTGTTGGTAATTTGATGGGAATTGCATTGAATCTGTAGATTGCTTTTGGTAAGATGGCCATTTTTACTATGTTAATCCTGCCAAACCATGAGCATGGGAGATCTTTCCATCTTCTCATATCTTCTTCTAATTCTTTCTTCAGAGACTTGAATTTTTCTTCATACAAGTTTTTGAATTGCTTGGTTAGGGTTATACCAAGGCACTTTATGTCATTTTTGGCTATTGTGAAGGGCGTTGTTTAACTAATTTCTTTCTCAGCCCTTTTGTCTTTTGTATATAGGAGGGCTACTGATTTGTTTGAGTTAATATTGTATCCGGCCACTTTGCTGAAGGTGTTTATCAGCTGTAGGAGTTCCCTGGTAGAATTTTTAGGGTCACTCAGCTATACCATCATATCATCTGCAAATAGTGATAATTTGACTTCTTCCTTTCCAATTTGTATCCTCTTGATCTCCTTCAATTGTCTTATTGCTCTGGCTAGGACTTCCAGAACTATGTTGAAGAGATATGGAGAGAGTGGGCAGCCTTGTCTTGTCCCTGATTTCAGTGGGATTGCTTTAAGTTTCTCTCCATTTAGTTTGATGTTGGCTATAGGCTTGCTGTATATTACCTTTACTATGTTTAGATATGTGCGTTGTATCCCTGGTCTCTCCAAGACTTTAAACATGAATGGATGTTGGATTTTGTCAAATGTTTTTTTCAGCATCTAGAGAGATTATCATGTGTTTTTTTTTCTTTCTTTCTTTGTTAATATGGTGGATCATATTGATGGATTTCCCTATACTGAACCACCCCTGCATACCTGGGATGTAGTTTACTTGGTCATAGTGGGTGATATCTTTGATGTGTTCTTGTATTCAGTTTTCAAGTATTTTGTTGAGTATTTTTGCATCAATGTTCATAAGGGAGATTGGCCTGAAATTCTCTTTCTTTGTTGAGTCTTTGTGAGGTTTAGTTACCAAGGTGACGTGGCTTCATAGAATGAGTTTGGTAGTGTTCCTTCTGTTTCTATTTTGTAGAATAGTTTGAAGAGAACTGGAGTTAGCTCTTCTTTGAATGTCTGGTAGAATTTAGTAGCAAGTTGTTCAGTTTCCATATGTGTGTAGGCTTTTTGCTATTTCTGTTGTTGTTGAGGTCCAGTTTTAGTCCATGGTGATCAGACAGGATACAAGGGATCATTTCAATCTTCTTGTATCTGTTGAGGCTTGCTTTGTGACCCACTATATGGTCTATTTTGGAGAAGGTTCCATGAATTGCTGAGAAGAAGGTAAATTCTTTTGTGTTTGGGTGTACGGTTTTGTAAATGTCTGTTAGGTCCATTTGATCCATGACCTCTGTCAGAGACATTGTTTCTTTGTTTAATTTCTATTTTGTTGACCTGTCTTTTGTTGAGAGTGAGCTGTTCAAGTCTCCCACTATTAATGTGTGGGGATCTATGTGTGGTTTAAATTTTATCAATGTTTCTTTTACAAATGTGGGTGCTCTTGTATTACAAATGTGGGGCATAGATGTTCAGGATTGTGATGTCTTCCTGGTGGAATTTTCCCTTGAGGAGTATGAAGTGTCCTTCCTCATCTCTTTTGATTAATTTTGGTTGAAAGTCTATTTTATCAGCTATTAGAATGGCTACTCCTGCTTGCTTCTTGGGTCCATTTGCTTGGAAAACTGTCTTCCAACCCTCTATCCTCAGGTAATGTCTGTCTTTCTGACTTAGGTGTGTTTCTTGTATACAACAGATTCCTGGGTCTTGTTTATGCATCCATTCTGTTAGTCTGTGTCTTTTTATTGGAGAATTGAGTCCATTGATGTTGAGAGAGATTAATGACCAGTGGCTGTTAGATCCTTTGATTTTGATGTTGACTGTGGTCATAAGTTTGTGTGCTTGGTTGCTTATTGTTTTACTGTAGTGAGGTTAATTATTTCCTGTGTTTCCTTGAAAGTAGCTAGTTTTCTTGTGTTGTATTTTCCCATGTAACGCTGTATTGTGTGTAAGTATTGTTGAAGTTTGTTTTTGTCATTGAATGTCTTGTTTTCTCCGTCTATGAATATTGAGAGTTTTGCTAGGTTTAGTAGCCTGGGCTGACATCTGTGTTCTCTTAGGGTCCAGGCTCTAAGGTCCATCAAGGCCCTTCTGGCTTTCATAGTGTTTGTTGAAAAGTCACGTGTGATTCTAATGGGTTTGCCATTATATGTTACTTGGCCTTTTTCCCTTGCAGCTTTTAGTATTTTTTCATTGTTCTGTATACTTACTGTTTTGATTATTATGTGGCGGGAGGATTTTCTTTTCTGGTCTAATTTATTGGGTGTTCTGTAGGTCTCTTGTATTCTTATCGGCCTCTCTTTTAAGTTGGGGAAATTTTCTTCAATGATTTTGTTGAAAATATTTTCTGGGCCTTGGAGGAGGGAATCGTCTTTTTCCTGTATTCCTATTATTCTTAGGTTTTGTCTTTATATGTTGTCTTGGATTTCTTGGATGGTCTGTGTTAGGAATTTTTTAGATTTAACATTTTCTTTGACAGATACATCTATTTCTTCCATTGTATCTTCCACACTTGAGATTCGTTCTTCCATGTCTTGTACTCTATTGGTTATGCTTACCTCTGTAGTTCCTGTTTTCTTCCCTAAGTTCTTTCTCTCCACAATTTTCTCCATTTGTGTTTTCTTTAATTTTTCCAATTCTATCTTCAGGTCTTGAGCCATTTTGTTGATTTCCTTCACCTGCCTGACTGTATTTTCCTGTTTTTCCTTCAACTTCTTTAGCTGTTTGTTTGAGCAATCCTCTGTTTCTTTTATTTCATTCAGTGATTTAAGTATTTCCTCTCTAAAGGCCACAAACTGTTTGGCTGGAACTTCCTGTATTTCTTCACAGATGGCCATAATCTGTTTTTCTTTATCTTCCTCTATTTCTTTACGGATAGCCATAATCTGTTTGAGTTTATCTTCCTCTAGGTCTTTACCCATTTTATTTGTTTCCTCTGTTATCCTTTTCATGAGCATAGATATTAGGTCATCTTCTTGAATTTCATTTATGCTGGGGTGTCCAGGGCTACTTGCCCCTCAGTAACTGTGTTCTGGAGATGCCATATTGCTCTGTCTTTTGTTGGTTGAGCTTTTACACTGTCCTCTACCTATTGGGCTATCGTAGATGTTTGGGATTACTTTCTGGTGGTTCCTAGAATCCTGTGGTAGAGAGAATCCCCTTGCCAGGAAGATGGTTTTTCCTGAAGGAAACCTCCTCAGCTTTTTGGGTATAGTCACTGTATGGCTGGTGTTTTTCAGGAGTTGCCACAGCTCACCTCAGGCATTAGTGGTAACTGTGGTCCTTGTTAATTGAGAGGGCTCTCCTCTCACCCGGAGAAGTCCTGAAGATAGCTGCCCTGCTTCTGAGTTTCTTGCTGTAAATTTAGTAAGATGCTGCTGTATCCTGTGTGTCCCTTGGTTTGGTCAGTTTTGTTAGGGATAACTGGTTGCCCCTTGCATCAGTATCTGGGGGTTGATCTCAGGGATCCTGGGTTTTTGTAGGTCTGAGGTTGGGGCTCTGTGTCCCAGTACCCAAGCAGTAATCTGTGGCGGGTGAGTACTGCTCTCTTGGTAACAGCAGGCTATATGGTACACAGCAGGTCCCTGGCTTGGGCTGATCTGTGGGCCCTTTTTCGGGGATATACTGGGTGGCCTAAGTCCATCCCCTTTGCTTTGTTCCCTGTGAGGATTTCTCCCGACAGTGACTCCAAATCTCTGGTGTCCTAGTTCTGTCTGTGAGGAATAGTTGGTACAAAGCAGATCTCTGGGCTGGTAGCATGTGTGCCCGCCTGCTAGTCTGTGGTACCTTTCCCAGGGATATACTGGATGGCCTAATTCGGGTCCCTGTTTCCTTCCTTCCCTGTGGGGTTTACTCCTGACAGGGACTCTCAGTCTGTATTGCCTTGGGGCGCACAGCTCTATCTGTGCTGGAGAGCTGGGTGTCCAACAACTCTCTGTGCTCCTGGCTTGGGCCTAGTTCAGTGATGGCAGCTCGTACCCACTGGTCTACAGACCTTCCCCAGGCAAAGCCTGGGTGGCCCAAGTCAGCACTGTTTCCCTCCTTCCCTGTGGGGCCCTCTCCCGACAGGGACTCCGAGTCTCTGTTGCACTGGGGCATACAGCTCTGTCTGTGCCAGAGAGCTGGGCGTGCAGCCACTTTCTGGGCTGGTGGCTTGATCCCAGTTCAGTGATGGCGGCTCGTACCCGCCATTGTGCGAGACCTTTTCCAGGGAAAGATTGGTGACCCGTGGCCAGTCCTGTTTCCTTCCTTCCCCATGGGTTTTCTCACAACTGGGACTTCCAGTCGCTGGTGTTTTTGTGCCGACCATTCAGCCTGGGAAGGTGATAGGGACATGCAGGCGTGTGGCTCTGGTCAGGTGACCTAGTGCCTGTGCAACCCACCTGGGATCTCTTCCAGGTTCTGGCTGGGTGACCTGAGAGTGGACCTTACTGACTCCCACACCGTGGGGGTTTCCTCTCACCTGGGAAGCACGATCACTGTTGTTTTAGGGCCCAAAGTCAGTCTCTTGGTCACTGTATGGAAAATGTTGTCCTGCTCCTCAGACACAGTGTTCTCCTGGTGCTGCCATCTTGTCCCCCATAAAAATATGTTTTAAAGATGATGAAGAGTGAGAGAAACAGGGAGGGAGAAAGAAATGTAAAGTGAAAAAAGAAAGAAAGGAAGAAAGAAAGAAAGAAAGAAAGAAAGCAAGAAAGAAAGAAAGAAAGAAGGAAAGAAAGAAAGGAAGAAAGCTTATTGAATTGGTGATTTCAACGGTAGGGTCCTCCTGTGTTTCTCAGCCCAATCTCTGAGGAACCTAGAACAGCACCCAGCATTCAGCAGGTACGACAAATGTGTTAAGAGACTGAATTCTGGAGCACTGCATAAACCTCTGCAACATACTTGGGCCTATCCTCTCTGACCAGGATTATAAGTTTTAATGTAAATCTCTGGAGCAGTGCCTCTCAACCTTCCTAATGCTTCAGCCCTTACAGTCCCTCATGTTGTGGTGATTACCAACCCATAAAATTATTTCTTTTCAGGAATAGCAATATGAATTTTTATTGTATTTAGCTTTTTGCAAATTGCAAATGTGCCTTCATCAGATCACCACCTTTGTTCTTTTCATGTATGATAAAAATTATGAATTCATCACATACCCCAGCACTGGGCTTCATAAAGTTATTCTCATGTTTATTCGCTCACCAACTCCAGTAGACATAGACTCTATAAAAATGACTTTGGCTGTGCATGGTCTTGTTATGTGGAGAGTGTTGTTTTCAATAAAATCCACTGATAGTCCATCTTATTTTGTGCACTCTTAGACTTATTTTTGCTGCTACTTTGTAACTCTAATTTTGCTACTGCTATAAGTTGTAATGTAAATACCCGTGTTTTCTGTGTCTTAGGTGACCCCTGGGACAGAATCATTCAGACTCCAAAGAGGTCATGACTTACCTGAGAAATTCCACTCTAGAAATAAATCACAAGATAGAGGCATAGGCAGGGGCTTAAAGGACTCCAGGAGTTCAGGAACTAATATAAAGAACTCAAAAATGAGATTTTATGAAATTAGAAGTCTTCTGAGTATCAAAGGAAATACTCCAAAGAAAAGATACTCTAGATAAAAGCAGAAAATCTTTACTATCTATATAACAGATAGAAGATTAATGTCTAGAAAAATAATGAGGTCAGAAAATTTAACAACAAACCCAATCAGTAAATAGGCTAATAAAATTATAAGATCGTTCTCAAAAAGAAAGTAGAGTTAGTAAATAAAAACATGAAAAAAGTTCAGCATCCTTATTAATCAAGGTCATGGAAATTAAACCTATATTATGCTTCCATCTCACCTCTGCCAGAGAGACAGTCATTAGGAAACAAACTATTGCTACAGAGAATGTGGGGCAAAGGGTACACTAATGCACTGCTGTTGGGAATTCAAATTGGTACAGTTACTATGGAAATCAGCATGGGAGTTCCTGAAAAAAAAAAATGAGAAGCAGAACTCCGATCTGCAAATTTTTAAACTCTTCTGCAGGTGCTTATACATCTGTTTATTGCAGCATTTTTCATGGTAGCTGAACAGAATGATTATGTGTCTGTCAACAGATGAAAGGATAAACTATTCTATCATTATCTATCTATCTATCTATCTATCTATCTGTCTGTCTGTCTGTCTGTCTATCTATCTCTCTATCTATCATCTATCAATTGTGTTTTGTTCATAAAGATGAATTAAATAATGTAAATTTCTTGAAAATGGTTGCAACTGCATATTTATATATTAAGTGAAATAAATACAAAAGGACACATACAGCATGTTCTCCCCTTTGCAGGTATTAGAATTCTTTATAGGCACAATAAAACTATTTATTGATGTGTGTACATAGGACATAAAACTGAAAGAGAGGCTAAATGTAGGGAGGAGAGAATCAGGAAGGGAGAAGGAAAGGGGGTAATAAGTGAAGGGAGTGGGAGAATCCTAACACAGTCTAAGTACAGGCATCCTTCAGAGAAACAGTCTTATATTAAATCTAATGTGCAATGAATATGCACCAATAAAAACGGTGGACAAATGAAATTACACAAACTATACTGGAACAAAAACTATTATTTTAGGGGGCTAAAGAGATGGTTCAATGTTTAGTAATGCTTGTTACACAGCCGGGAGACTCTGAGTGCCACATTCCAGAATCCACCTAAAAAGCCACCTGGCTAACTATCATAATTCTAGAAATTATGATATGGGGCTGAAGCCTGTAAACTGTCATAACTAGCAGCATAGTAAAATATGACAGTGGGTACAGTAGTGGCAAAGATGTTATGGAAAGGTTTCCTCCACTTCTGACTGGAAGAAGAAAATGTCTGGTACTGGAAAACTGGCCAACAACCCGTGCTTGAGAGCTTATAGACCTCTGTTATTCTGCTTAATGACCATTTATCTTCAAGCTTCCCTCTTAATTCATATCTTTCTAACTGTAGACTAGTTTGGCTCTCATATCTCATCAGAGAAGTTTCATTTTGCAGTGGATGCTAGTTACCACAGAAACTCACAACTGGTCAAAAAACAGAAAATAGACCTCTGTGGGGTGCACTGCCACAAAGAGAAGATCTGTATTGTATTGCTTCCTAAGGCGCAGGGACCGTTACTGAAGAGGACACATGAAAACTGTAACAACCAGAGGTTGGGTGGGCTGAAACACAGCAGTGTCTCATGGACATAGCAGGACACATATACACACAAACAGCAGCGGCTGTGGCAGCTGGGATGGAATTTGCAGATTAAGGAAGACAACATTCTAGCATGGAGTGGGACCAGGTCATATACCTCCACCCCAAAATGTGGAACTGTGAAGCACTGATGGCTTCTGAGGAAGAATTTATTTTAAGGTATGGCTCTCAATAGTGAATAGATAACACAAATTGTGATATTATGGATCATCCAGTCTTAAAAGAAAGCAGGCAAAGCTGGGGATAAGACAAAGGTTGATAGAGCAACATGCAATCTCTTCTTGTGGCCTTTGCAAACACATGTTGAGCGTGCATATACACATTCTAGAGAGAGAATAACTAAGAGGAGAAAGAGAGAGATAGACTCTGGAAATATATAGGCAGCAAATCTTCCATTATGCTGATTAAATAGTGTAATTATTTATGTCGTCTTCACAGTGGGGGATTAAAATATACAGATAAGTTTTGTTATCCTAACCATTGGTTTCAACCAAGTTGTCAAAGTCTACTGAAACTCCCCGTTGCAGACATTTTGGTATCACCTTCTAAAAATGACTGGACATCAATAACGCAGCTAGTACTCATTTTTCATTTGTTTGCAATGGAGACACGTAATGTGAAGAGAGAATTTCAGGGAAGTTGGTGATGACTCATCTTTGCTGTGCTTTTTCTTGGAGTAATGATTTCCTTTATTCAACCTGACATTTCTCCAGATTTTGGTTCAGTTGTTGCAAAATCTACCTCTATTTATTTCTCAACATGCCCTTAAAGATAATTTTAATTTCAAAAGGTTACAGAGTTTTCTCTTTAGTTATGTTTATCCCTTGGTAAACATTCATACTTATCATTTATATTTGTATACAATTAGATATTTATAATTTATATACTTAAATAAAATGTCATTATCTTCTATTTTTGGATAGATTATGAGACATAAACTAAAGTATTTCAAATGTTATTATACGATCTTTAGAATGACTGTTATAATGTTGTCAGCAACATCCATCTATGCACTCATTCATTAATTATTTCATCTGTGTGTGTTTATGTTCTTGTGTGTGAGTCTGTGTTCTCTTCAGTGCTCTAAGAGGCATAACATCGCTTCCTGCTCCCAGTTACATTATATAGTCTTCTTTATTCTTTTTGTTGTCCCAGGAGGACCTTATAAGTTTAGCCGCATGGATGAGTTCTTTTCCTTTATAATTGGATTCAGTATTAGAGAGTTTTTCTGCTTCTGGAATACCTGACTCAGGATGATTTTTTCTAGAGAGTTGACAGAAACCAGAGTGAGGAAAGCAAGTAAAGGTAAAGCCCCCTTCTATTTTGCTTCCTTGGACTGTGTTTCATCTATTGCTTAAATTGTGTTAAACTTTTAAAATATTTCAAATTATCAGAATTGAGCCTGATATCATTTTGTGCCATTCTCTAATTGATCTAAGACCTTTAATATTGTATAACTCACCATGACCACCTCCTATGTCTTCTATAAAGATATGTACAGTCATTTCCTACAAATAAAAATATCCTTTCCTTGAGGTCCTCGAGGAAAAAGATAAACCTCAGAATATCATGAGATTTATTATTGTTATTATTATTATTATTATTATTATTATTGAGACAGGGTTTATCTGTGTAGCCTTGGACTCACATTTTAGACCAGGCTATCCTTTAACTCGGGCCTCTGCCTCCTCAAGTGCTGGAATTACAGGCCACTGCAACCAAATTCATATCATGAAATTTAATAGATTCATGAAGCTCAGAAAGTCGCAAGACTCTTCAAGTCACACCTCAAATTTATACAAACTCTAAATCTTACTGAGAGAGAAGAAGCCAGATGCCCAAAATGCTCGCAAGTTTTTAGGCAGCTCCGGAGATGCCACCTATGCTGGGATTAGCTTTTTTAGGTGGTAGGAGTGCCTCAGTCACCCATAAATCACTCAGGATCCTTTAAGTAACCCCAACACATCCATTTGTTCCCAGAAGATAAAAAATAAAAACAAAATCAAGTCAAAATCCCTTGTTTTTCAACGTCTGTGGATACAGGAAGCAAAGATTAAACAAACACGTACATGCACACACATACACACATACAGTCACTGTTCCCATAAAGATAATAGAAAAACTCAGGGTTAAAAGCTTTACTAGTAAGGGGTAGAGGAACTGTGACATGAACTCAATGGCTGGCTCTTTGATCACCTCCCCTGAGGGGGAAAGCAGCCTTTCCAGGCCACAGAGGAAGACAATGCAGCCAGTCCTGATGAGACCTGATAGGCTAGGGTCAGAGGGAAGGGGAGGAAGACTTTCCCTATTAGTGGACTTGGAGAAGGGTATGGGAGGAGATGAGAGAAGGAGGGTGAGATTGGGAGTGGGGATGAAGGAGAGGGCTACAACTGGGATACAAAGTGAATAAACTGTAATTAATAAAATAATAAATAAATTTTAAAAAGTTTTACTTGTGAGTTCTTTCAAATGTGAAAAGAAAAAAATGTATATACCATTAATAGCTAAAAAGTATAAAAAAGATGCTTTAAAGCAACAATCATTTCATATTTAGTTCATGATTCTATGAGTTGGCAATTCTTGCTGGATTGTGACAGCTATCGTTTTGAATGTTCACTAACTCATGCCAACATTTTCTCTGTTTCCCAGGGTCCTCAATCTCAGACAGGCAAATGTGGACATGTTTACATGGCAGCTAGTAGTATTCTACAAAAAGGAAGAAACACTAAAGGTATGGGAGCTTGAAAAATGACACATCATTTTACTTTATTCTATTGGCAAAAATACATCATATACATCCTTGCAATGAAAGGAATTATGAAGCTATTTTGCCATAGGTAGACTAACATTTGAGGCTATCCATAATTATCAGCATTCAATCTATATTTAATTGTAAACCAGTACAGAATTCATCACCTGTTAAATTTAGGTTCACTTTTTAAATTTTAGAAGTCTCTCAATAATCTTTGTATGAAAGTTGCTTATCAGACATGTGTTGGGAATATTTTTGCTTAATCTGTCTTGTCATTTATTTTCTGTAGTGTTTTATTTTCATAAGCAGAATTTTCTCATTTTGATGAGATCAAGTTTATCAACTATTTCCTATCTGGTTAGTTTAAAGTTTCTTAGCTAAAATATTTTTGCATAGCTCAATATTGCAAAAATTATGTTCATATATTCTTCAAAATATCTTTTATCCTTAGTTTTATAATACTGATCGAATTAGTTTTTGTTATGGTATAAGCTCCACCATCAGGTCTGTTTCCTTTTTTTGCAGGTTTGTGCGTTTTTAAGAGAATGACTTTCACTTGTTTATTTTAAAAATATGTTTGCTTGTATTTTGCCTGTAGGAATGTGCAAACCAGGTGCTGATGGAAGCTAGGAGAGAAGTGGAGTTAGAGCATTGCAAGCATTAGTGTCTGAGCCCTTGGTTTTCTGTAAGAGCAGCAAATGCCCTTACTCACTGAGCCAACTTTCTCTCTCTTTCTCTCTCTCTTGAGACAGGATCTCACTGAGTTGCTCAAGCTGGATTGGACTCTCTCTGTAGCCAACGCTAACTTGAACTTCTGGTCCTTTTATCTCAGCCTCTCTGAACCTGGGATTCTAGTTTTGTATCAGCAGGTTGGGTTGTGTTGCATACTTCTGAGTATTTTAGCATTACTTGTTGAAAAGATTTTTTAATGAATTGCTTTGAGTCTTGTGAAAAAAAATCAATCAACTGTGTGTGTGTCTGTCTGTGTGTGTGTGTGTGTGTGTGTGTGTGTGTTTCTAGATCTTGGTATTGATATACTTGTTATACCTATAATACGACCAAACTGCCTTGATTTTATAGTCTC
Organism: Rhombomys opimus; assembly: GCA_010120015.1. Classification (NCBI taxonomy): domain Eukaryota; kingdom Metazoa; phylum Chordata; class Mammalia; order Rodentia; family Muridae; genus Rhombomys; species Rhombomys opimus. Next base: position 611,979 of record REGO01000366.1, on the reverse strand, counting down.
GTGGGTTTAGATAGTTTACAACTTCTAATTTTGTTCTTATGTTAAAGGTAGCAGCAGTTATGTATTTCATTTAAATTCTCATCTGTACTTTAGAAATACTTGTTCATAGTTGACAAAAAGAAAGAAAGAAAACTACTTTGTACTGATTGATTGTTCATTCAAAACAAGTCTATATAAGAAATAAATAAAAGCTGATAGCAATTAGAGCTGCCATGTGGGCATGGCTGTGGGGTCATCCCTGGTATATAAGGACATGGGAAACCTGCCAGTGGTTACCCCAAAGAGAAGTGACCTCCCATGCCACTGTATGTACAGGCATGTGGATATGGGTAGCACTAATTGGGCTCAGGGTGTTATAAAAATGCAGAAGATGTGAAGCTGGAAAAGAGAAATGTTGGGGAACTAGATCAGAGAAAGTTGGAGCGAGAGAGACTGGGTTGGATTACAATATGTTTTATACTTCCACAAAATTATTAGTGAATAAAAAGAATATGTTCCTACAAAAATTAAAATAATTATTCAGATTCTTCATCATTATAAAAAGATTAAAAACAGGCCAAGTAATTAAAAATAGTTACGTGAGTGGAAAATAAATTCATGAATAGAGCACAAATATCAATAGGCATTTGGAGAATGTAATTTAAAAATTATGTCACAAAAGAATTGCTATGGTAAAAATACCCTGAAAAATAATTATTGTGCAGGTTGTAGAGCAGGAGAAATCTCTGTTGGAAGTTTTCTGTAAGGTTAAAATGTGATTATGTTACAATTTGGTGAGGCATCATGAGAAATGAAAGCACATACCTTCGATGAGAAATGTATAACAATATTTCTTGTAGCTTGGCCTATACTTTTATAAATCTAAAATTTATCAAATGATAACAGGAGGTATGGATAATGTTTGAATTGTATACTAAATGTTGTTCATCAATAAGAAATAGAATGATAGCTAAAGTTTCTAAAGTTTCCATTAACTTGGGTTTACGGAAACTTTAGAAATGTTGAATAAAAGATAGCAAATACAATATAGTGAATAGGCTATGATTTTATGGATATATATATATATATATATACATATATGTATGCAAACATAAATACAAACATATGTATGCGGTATGTATACACACATCATCTAAATGGTGGTCGCATTTGTGGCAGAGAAAATTGATTGAAAAGTTCATGAAGGAACACTCTGGAGTGTGTATAATGACATGAATATTGAGGTGTCTTAGTCACAAAGGCTCACTCACATCAGCTTTATACTGGCTGCATTCCATTCACTGTTTATAAATTATACTTAAACAATAATCATGTTAAAACAGAAAAAAATGTTTTTGAAGAAAAACATAGGCACTGAAGTTGTAACCTGAAGTTCTCTCTTAAATTACAGAAACTTAAACAGAACAGGAGCAACTCAGAGGAGTTCCTCAGTCCTCAGGTTTTAGCCAAAGAGTTTCAATACTTGGGGTCAGTCTTTAAGCCACATTAACAGAACCATAGCCCAACATTTTCTCTTAGTTTTAAAATATCTTGCAATTCTTAAAATGTGCAATAGTAGCTTGAGTCTTTATTATAAACTTATGTTCAGTCATGGAAATATCCCTTCCTGTTCTACCAAGGGCAGTCTGAATTTATTCAGAATTGTAAGAACAATATTTAGTGTGAAGACACCAACTGCAAAAACCTAACCATTGCTTCCAGACATTGATAGACTGGACCAAGGATTCAGTTTAAGAAAAGCAGCATCTGTTGAGAGGGAGGGACATGGAAGGCATCTGTGACTACACACCCAATCCCCATCTCTCCCCCTATGCCCAGAAGTAACAGCTTAGATAGGAAGCCATAGAAGAGAAATTTTAAAAAGTTTAATGACTATACTGAAGTGTAGTTCTCCATAATTTATGGCTTCTGGAGGGAGTACAGGAGGGGAAGGACTCAATTATATTTAAGGAACAGGTCACTTTGAGTTTGACTATGCTCCATTGAGTACCTAGATAACATAACACAAATTGGACTTGGTGTTTTGTTTTGTTTTTTTTTGTAAACTCTGTTTATTTTTACTTTTTTGGGGGGGGTTGTAAGGGTGGAGAGGGAAAGGCATGGAAGGACTGGGAAGTGAGTTTGATAAGAATGCATGATGTGAAATTTCAGAGAATCAATAAAAAAACAGTAGATTAAAAAGAAAAAATAAAAAGAAAGAAAAGCATTTCATTGAATCATTTGTCACTGATACTGTGTTATATATTACAGGAAAGTGCTGAAATTTTCTTATTCTTTATGTCTTCTCATTCTTTAGGGCCCATTATTTCTTGATGATGGTGCAAATGGCAGAAGATTAGCAATTCTGCAAGGAAAAGCCAACTGCCTTACTTTTCTCTAAGACCAGTGATGCTATTCAGAGTGATTTTGTTCTATATTGCTCTGTATTGTTCCTTATTAGTATGAGAGAGAGAAAGAGAGAAGGAATACCAAAATATTGGAAAGAAAAGCTGCTAGAGTGGAGTAAAATTATCACTTCTACTGCCAGATCCCATCAGCAGAGTCGATAAGTTCGTGAGTGGGGAGTGAGGATTGAAATAAATAACACAAGTCATATAGGATCAGCTCCAGAGGACTGTCAGTAAGAACTGTAGCAGCAAGTTTATTCCACGATTCCTTATTATAAGCAAAGGAAAAACAAGTCACATCAATACAAGAAAGAAGTTCATAGAACTGCCAAACTTGTTTTCTTAAACCACTTCCCCGTAGCTGATATGGTCCAAGGTCATACAAACAAGTTTCAGGAACTTGGCAAAACATCCTGCTTATCTCTGTCTCAAGGCGAAGGCCAGGGGGTAAAAACGTGTTTTTCCACTGAATACTCAATAACAGTGCAGCTTGACAAAGAAGCGGCTCTCCACATTCTACAGACAGAACAAACTATGTGACCATCACACTGTTCTACATATTGCTGTCCTGTATGCTAATTTATTCAGACTTTACAGTTGATCACTAATGCCTAGTAATGGTGGCTTCAAGTTCAACCTTGAATCTTACATTAAATTTTGCCTATAATTATGAGAATTTTACATGCAAGTGTTAGTATGAATAATTCTTTTACCATGAGTACTGATGCAGAAGTTTATTGTTCAGCACTCTTGTACTTGATAAAAAGGTATAATCAATGTAAAATAAGTCATTTTGTCCATCTGCTATTGAAAAATTCTCATTCTCATATTTATTGTCATGTAATTTTTGGCTATGTAGATACACTAATATATAATATATTTTCAATAATCCTATAGACATTCCTTTCCATATCTGAAAATATGACCAAATTTTTAAGTATGTGTATCCAGGATTCTCTTTTTTTCTGATCCAAGTATATTATAAAATATATTGGTTAGAATAATCATGGGTATGATTTTCCAATTTGTCTGTCTTTGAATAACCATAAATTATTGCCTTACCACACACCCAGTAATTCTACACATATCATTATCCATTTGTTAATCAAACCTTAAAATTATAGTGTCTTCAATTAGGCAAGATCAGAAAGATAAAACAAAAAAAGGAAAACTTACAACAAATAGCAGAAAAACACAAGTGTAACTATATGCATATGCAACTCAAAGTTGAAAGTTGTTTTTAATTTGAAGTGAGTTTTATAGTGTTATCTTCTCTGAAGAAGGCTTATGTGGTGTTTTGAATGAGAAATGTCCCCCATATGTTACAATTTGAACATTTGGTCTGTAGTTGGTGGTACTTATAAAACTTTTAGGACATGACACCTTGATAGAGGAAGTATATCAGTTGGCTTTTTAGTTTTCTCTCTCTGCATCATGCATGTGAGTAGAAATGTGTTCAGACAGTTTACTGCCCAGGTAGCCTCTGCCATACCTTCCAAGCCATTATGAACTCTTCTGGAACTTTAAGTAAAATAAACTCCTCCTTTTATGATTTATATTTAGCCAAAATTACAAATAGTAACTAATATAAAATACCAGTACTCTTGGTATTATAAGTTCATAGACTACATGATTTTAAGTTGATCATTTTCTTGATGAACATAGACCACTCATCCACTGTTCTAGCAATGAGCTTATGAAGATACAAGTTAATGGCTATCAGCAAAAGTTATGGATTACATTCCAAATTTTTCCAGTAGGCTCATGTATTTACTTGTTCCCTAGGCAGCAGTAATGTTTGAAAAAAGTGTAGAATCTTTGAAAAGTACAACTTAGCTGAATGGAATTTTATCTGTTTGTGGGATCAGGCCTTAAGATTTTTCAGGGTTGTGTGAGGTAATTTACTGAAGCATGGGAAGCTTCTCAACAGTTTTATAACTGAAGAAAATGACCACTTACCCCCAAACTCTGAATTTCTCTTGGGAAAAGATAGTGCAAATACAGAGTCTCCTTGATCACCTTATCAAAGATAGATCAAATTGCAGGGAAAAGACAATTATTTTTTAAAATATTAGTCCCTCAACTTAGTATGAACCACACATCAAATTAAAACAGGTTGTAATAGTATCACTATTTCTCATGAAAATTTCAATTTTGAGCAGTAGTGGATAAGCCAAGACTTCTGTTTGGGATCAGATGAATGGGGGGGAGGTCCCCCCCTATCAGTGGACTTGGAAAGGGGCACAGTGGTGATGAGGGAGGGAGGGAGGGGCTGGGAGGGAATGAGGGTTCGGGACACGGCTGGGATACAGAATTAATAAAATGTAACTGATAAAAATAAAAAAATAAATAAAGTTCTCTACAAAGTGATTAAAAAAATGTAACTGATAAAAATAAAAAAAAATAAATAAATTAAAAAAAAGACTTCTGTTTGCCTCTTCAAGCAAACATATCAAAGTGTCCAGAGTTGCTGAATAAATTTGTGTCATAAGTACACTCAGGAACCAGAGAAAGATCATAATAAGGGTAACTAACTCCTGCATAGGCTATATCAGTTCCAAAATTCATTTAATGTGTCCCTTACTTTTGGTTAAAGGTTAAATAAGAATCTCATGGAGGTCTTGGGAGTTGCAAACTTCCTGCCTCTGTGGATTGAAATCATTCAGAGGAACTTATAAAGAAAGTTCAACCTAAAATAAAAAAAATACCTATTAATTACAATATTGAAAACAATAGGATTTTATTATTTTAATAAAATAATTTTATTATTTTTATTTTAAGTAGGAGATTCTTGCAATTGTTGCTACCAAACTTTCTGGATGAATACAGGAAGTAAACAGTTCTCAATAAAACCGGACTCAACAACAACAACAATAAAAAAGCTAAAACCATGTAAGATTTGCCTTGGCACATACTGAAGGGTATGTTCTGTGACACCAAGTGTACATAAACCAAATATTCCAGTCTTGACCTATCTCACCTTGTAAGTAGCCTCTAGGTCCTCTTATCTACTGAACTAAGTGGCAAGACAACTTTCAGAGAGCTCACAAATGCAGTTCGTAGGCCACATACTGGGCAGAACAGAGAATGGGTAAAGAGCACATCTTAGCGCCAATGCCGATGATATTGTGTTCCTAGTTATCCATTATTGAGAAATGATATAACTGCTGAAGCCTAAGTTGATTAAAATTGCTGCCATATGTATTTGATCATGAGAGGGCAAGCTCTGTAGGGCTCTGCTATACTTAGAGTCAGCTGGGGTGATCTGAAATCATCTGACACTTTGTTTTCTCTCTTGTCCAGTGCTTGATGCTTGTTATCAACAGGGACCTCAGCAGACGCTGTGCCTGGAACAGCTCTATCTGCCCTGTCCATGCCTCTACTTGGCACGCACTTGTATGGCCTAGTTCCAAGGATGAATATCCCCTGAGGATTAGGTTACAAGCTGTGAAATTTGAAATTGTCAGTGCTGTCGGGATTTCAAAAGAAGATCCTATAGGACCACACGTCTAGGTGAAGAAATGTCAAAATAATTTTGTAATAAGGACACCTGAGATAAAACATATTAGTCTGGACATGTTTAAGAAGTGTGCCTGATAAGCCAAGAAATTCATACACTTCCACATCTTTAGTTTAGGCCACTGATGGAGCTCATATACTAGCAAGCTGTAAATACCAAAAGTTTATGTTATACAGCGCTTTAAACAGATTTCCTAAACCAAAATCGGCTAAACTGATTTTCTCAGTCTCATAGTATGTAGTATCAGAACCTGTCTCCATATATCATGCAGATTATTCTTGGTATAATTTACCAAAATCTTGAAATTGGTCTTCTTTTTAATTTATATGGTTCTTTAGGGGAAAAAAAAAAAAAAAAACACTGGGTTCTTAATTTAGAAGCCTGGAAATGTTTGGAAGAAAGTGATTAAATTGCACTTCTAGGGCTGTGCCTACTGTACAGAGGTCTAGAGCACTTGCCTGGCATCATACAGCCCTAGGCTTAATAACAACGACAACAACAGCCGTACAAAGGCACACAAGCTTCGGTCATTTAGTGTTTTTGTGTAGTGATTTTATCCTTGTTGTGTTTCTAAAAGAAGTTGCCATTCCTCTGTCACGCCTTTTTTAAATTGACAGCTTCCATTGCTTTTCTCCCCAGCATAGGAATCTGATCAAAGTTGTGGATTCGGCTGATGAAATTTGGTAAACAGAGGTTGGAATCTTATAGTTGCAATTAATAAATATATGGTCTGAAAACCTCCTTATCTTGGGCTTCCAGTTTATGGGTCGTTTTCTTTAAGATTTCTAGGATGTTTATAAAAAACTCACCAAGATGTTTTGGATAAATTGTTATGTATAATTTCTGTGGTCCCTCAAGCCTTATCTTCAGACCAATATTCCAGACATTCAAGAGAGATCAGCTTGCAGAAACCAAGGAAAAGAATACTGTTTTTAAAATAATGATAAAAATAAAAATATGCCATTTACTGAAAGAGTTAGAGCTATATAAATGAGTTTTGAACAAATGAGTAAATGATCCTAACTTCCTCCTGGATATTTTGCTAAGATTTGTTGCTAGGACCCATTAAAATAATAATAATAATAATAATAATAATAATAATAATAATAAACCATTGATGGAAGGAGTCTTTTGGAAGGTCAGGTATTTATGTGCTGGTAGATCTTCTTACAGTGGAAATCGATATCAGTGAAGGTGGGGTTAACAGAATCATTCTAGTAACAACAGATGAGGCATGGGAGAAAGATGTTGGCGAGAAGGCTAATATATGCTATTAGTCATCTTTTAAGGAAGATTAAATCACTACCATCATAACTTTCACTCTATTTTCTCTAAAACGTCTTTTTTTTTTTTTAAGTTACCTTGTTAGAATTTAGAGCTTTTTCTTTTTTGATTAGGAATATTTCTTGTTTCGAAATCTGAGTTTTACACAAACACTACACTGAAAGATCAGGGATCATTGTAGAAGAGAGGCAGAAAGGAGAAGGGCCAGTCAAGGCAGCTCTGCCAGGGGGAAGTCATCCAAAAGTGGACAATAGCATCCATGTTAGAAACAGCCCCACCCCAAACAGGCAACCCATATGAAGACCAACCAGCCCATTGATTACATGTGTGCAGGGGGCCTAGGACCAGATCATTCAGGCTCCTTAGTTGATGTCTCAGTCTCTGAAAGCCTCATGGGACTGGGTTTGTTGTCTCTGTTGGTCTTCTTGTGAGGTTCCTGTCTCCTCCGGTCCTTCCATGTTTCCCCCAACACTTCCACAGAACCCCCAGAGTTCTGCTTCATGGTTGGCTGCAAGTCCCAGCATCTATCCGGATGGAGCCTCCCAGTCAAGTTAGGTTCTTGTCTGCAAGCATAGCAGAGTATCATTATCAGCATCAGAAGCTGGCTCTGTACCACTGAGGGGGTTTCAGGTTGGAGCAATTATTGGTTGGATTTTCCCTCAATCTTTGTTTCCTTCTTATCCCTGCACTTTTTGTAGGCAGGGTAATTTTTAGATCAAAGCTTTTCTTGGTGGGTTGTTGTTCCCCTCCTTCTACTACTCCTACCTGGGTAGGAGGTGGTCACTTCAGTCTTCATGCTCTGCCCTCCTCCCCATACCTTCCCCATTAGGAGTCTCAGCTAGGGTCACACCCATGTCCTCCTGGGAGCCTAAGTGAGGTAACTTAGACCCAGAAGGATGCAAATGGTATGTACTCACACTTGTAAGCAGATATTAGGCTTATAGTAAAGGATAACCATACTAAAATCCACCTACCGAAGAAGCTAAGTAACAAGGAGGGCCCAAGGGAGGGTACCGGAATTTCACTCAGAAGGGGAAATAGAATAGATAGCAGAAGTGGATGAAGAGAGGGAATTTGGCAGGAGATGGAATGGGGAAGGAAACAAGGGTGGGATGAGATGTGGGGAGACCAGGGGATGGGAGAGATGTGAGAGGGCTGCGAACAAGAAGGGAAAGTGGTGGTCGACATCTCTTTGTCAAGCTGGAGGATAACTATGTGTGTGTAAGCCCTAAATTCAATGTGTTACTACCTCCCCCGGAGCTAAAGTTTTTCTTCTTCCAGTGTAGTTTTGTTATTCAGTTTCAGATGTCAAAGCTATCTTGTTGGCATGACATAGCCATTGCACTCATGATCTTAGAGCAGTTGACTGTGCTTGCACTGGACGTATGTAATTCTGGTCGTATCAACAATCAATCATGGATCAAGAAGGAGTTCACAGAGCCCCACGATTCGATTCTCTGTTTAATTAGTGGGTACTGATAGATTCTGGGAGAGCATCTGTTATTCTCTTCAGTGTGTATCCACTGGTGAGCCCATCAGGCTCTAATGCAGCTGTTCTCAACCTTCCTAATGCTACAACCCTTTAGTACAGTTCCTTATGTTGTGGTGACCCATAAATGCAAAATCATTTTTGTTACTACTTCATACCTGTAATTTTGCTCCTTTTTTTGGTTTGTTTTTGTTTTTTTAAATATTTTTTTATTTTTAAATCATTTTATACATTCACTTGTATCCCAGCTGTAGCCCTCTCCCTCTTTCTCTCCCAATCCTCCACTCCCTCCCTCATCTCCTCCCTGCCCCCTTCTGAGTCCACTGAGAGGGGGTGTCCTCCTCTCCTTCCATCTGGCCCTACCTTATCAGGTATCTTCAGGATGGTTGCAATGTCCTTATCTGTGGCCTAGCAAGGCTGCTCCTCCCTCAGAAGGAGGGGAAGCTCATGAGTTCATGTCAGAAATAATTCCTGTTCCCCTTAGTTGGTAATTACTTGGATACTGAGCTACTATGGGCTATGTCTGAGCAGGGGTTGTAGGTTATATCCATGCATGGTCCTTGGTTGGAAAAACAGTCTCATAGAAGACCTCTGTGCTCAGATATATTTGGACCTTGTGTGGCTCCCTGTCCCCTCTAGGTTATACTAATTCCTCCTTCCTTCATATGCTTCCCTACACTCTGTCGAAGGCTTGGTTATGGGTCTCAGCATCTGCTTTGATACACTGCTAGGTAGAGTCTTTCAGGTGCCTTCTGTGGTAGGCTACTGTCCTGTTACTTGTTTACTCCTATTTCCAATGTCCATCCCCTTTGTCTTTCTAGATGAGGATTGATCATCTTACCCCTGGACCTCTTTCTTGTTTATCTTCTTTAGGTGTACATATTTTAGTATTTTTCTCTTATCTTACAGGTCTATATAAGTGAGTATATACCATGTGTGTCTTTCTGCTTTTGGGATACCTCACTCAGGATGATTTTTTCTAGATCCCACTATTTGCCTGCAAAATTCCCTGAGGGGGAAGCAGCATTACCAGGCCACAGAAGAGGACAAGGCAGCCACTCCTGATGAAACCTAATTGACTAGGATCAGAAGGAAGGAAAAGAAGTCCTCCCCTATCAGCGGACTTGGGGAGGGGCATGAATGCAGAGGGTGGAGGAAGGGAGGGATTGGGACGGGAGGAGGGAGGGAACCACGGGGGACCAGATACAAAGTGAGTAAAGTGTAATTAATAAAGAAAAATAAAATAAAAAAATAAAAAGAATACTTTACCCATTTAAAAAAATTCATGATTTCCTTGTTTTTAATTGCTGAGTAGTATTCCATTGTGTAAAAGTACCACAATTTCTGTATCCATTCCTCCATTGATGGACATCTGCATTGTTTCCAGGTTCTGGCTATTACGAATAAAACTGCTACAAATGTGGTTGAGCAAATGTTCTTGTTGTGTACTTGAGCATCTTTTGGATATATGCCTAGGAGTGGTATAGCTGGATCTTGAGGAAGCAGTAATCCTAATTGTCTGAGAAAGCGTCAAGTTGATTTCCAAAGTGGTTGTACAAGTTTACATTCCCATCAGCAATGGATTTTTAAGCAGGTTTAATTTCAGGTTTTTTTTTTTCTACTTTAATTGGCTTGTTTTGATATATTTGACAGTTTTCTTTTCATTCATGTGAACTCAATCTGGAGGCAGAGGCAGGCAGATCTTCATAAGTTCTAGGCCAGCCGGGTCTACAAAGTGAGGTCTAAGACACCCAGGGCTATACAGAGAAACCCTGTCTTGGAAAACAAAACAAAACAAAACAAAACAAAAATGGTTTGTGGAAGGTCAATACTCTCGTGATCCACTGGTGTATATGCATCTCATGATTACTTTCAGGAAGTAGAAGAGTCATAACATCCAATTTTGATTGTAAAAATTTGGATCTTTGTGTATAGTAATTATCAACAATTCCATCCTAAGAGCAACATTGTGAGTATTAAAGTTGAAATTTAACCTAAGTCACTTTGACGTGAAAGTTTTAAAGTTCTGATTACTAATTTATTAAAAATCACATCCAAGTCCCTGGAAAGGCAAGGCAAATTCCCCAACTCTATTCAGGAAAGTGAAAACAAACTTACCAGTATGAAACGATGAATGAAGATCACAGTAGAGCTGAGGCATCATTTCTTCAGGGGCTCCAAATGGGAGTTGATTTGTTTCTTCATATTAGACTCGTGCTATTTTTCCTCAGTTTAAATTTGTATTGGTTTATCACTTTCTGACTCTCTGGGAATTGTCACTGTATTTATTAATTGCATCTTGGTTAGAGTTTTGTCTTTGAGATTTACGCTGGCCATTCTGCTGTGTCCATATGCAGTTTCTTGGGGAGAGCTGAAAGATGCCAATGGTCAACTTATATTCTTCCCATCCTTTGTAAGGAAGGCTAGGTTAGCACTGTTCTCAAACTCAGCAATGGGAGGGGACTTGTGGATAGGACTCACAGACTGGAGACAAATACCATGTGGAATTCAAAATATTATAAGTATAAAACCTAATGATGCAGAAATAAGTGAGAGACAACCTAACTGAAGAAATGTCAGCAAAATAAAAGATGTGTTAGTGTATGCGTTCATGGGTGTGTAAATAGAATAGAATTAGTGATGTTGCATAAGCCTATATTAAAAAACAGTGCTAATAACAAGGAAGGAAGTTTGGGATGTAGGTACAGAGAGTTAAACTTCTATAGGATTCTTATGCTGTTTTAGAAACCGTAAAACCATTACCAAGCATGGTGCCTGTGTCTGTAACCCGGAAACCTGACAGGCAGAAGCAGGAAGGTTTCCCAATAGGACAAGGCCAGCCTGTTCTACCCATGGAGCTCCAGGACAGTCTAGGCTACACAACAAAATCTTGTTTTAAGAAAGAATGTAAAGGAAACTAAAAAACATACCAGAAGCATCCAAAGTTTCCTGGTTTTCCTCTGTATTGAAAGTCATCCTGTAAGAAAGTCACATAAAAAGTCCATACTTTATGTGGACAGAAAGATAAAATAAAAACAGGAAAAATAAAACCAAAACAAAGAAATGAATAATATGTGCAACATTAGACTACAAATAACAAGTTAGTAGAATTAATTCTGCCTATTTATCTTAAACATTAATGCAACTTAATGTTAACATCAACACTAAGTTAAAGTGACGTGGCTTCAATTTTAGCTTTAACACACACACTGGTGCACTCAGGGTGGAAGGGCTAATGACAGCTGTACGTAGAGATTTAAGTTTGTGCAATAAAAATTGGATGTTATAACTCTTAAACTTCCCAGAGTCTTCAGAAGATTCACATACAGTTGCTGAACACAAGAATATTGATTTGCCACAAACTAATGTTTTTTTTTTGTTTGTTTTTTGTTTTTTTTCCAAGATAAGGTTTTTTTTGTGTAATCCTTAAGCAGTTAACTTAAACATTCGATACATAAATTTAAGGAATGAAAAATATTGCCACAATGCACAGGAGTCTTTTGTGAGCCTGATACTCCAACCAAGGACTGTGCATGGATATAACCTCGAACCCCTGCACAGATGTAGCCCACGGAGGCTCAGTGTCCAAGTGGGTTCCCTAGTAATGGGAACAGGGACTGCCTCTGACATAAACTCAGTGGCTGGCTTTTTGATGACTTCCCTCTCCCTCCTCCCCCCCCCCCCCGCGGGGGAAAAGCAACCAGTCCTGATGGGATCTGATAAGCAAGGTCAGATGCAAGGAGAGTAGGACCTTCCCTATTGGTGGACTATGTGGGGGGGCATGGGAGGAGATGAGGGAGGAAGGAAGGATGGGATTGGGAGGGAATGAGGGAGGGGGCTACAGCTGGGATGTAAAGCAAATAAAATGTAATTAATGTAAAAAAATAAAATTTAATTAAAAAAAGATTGCCATGATGGATAGAAATAAAGAGACAACTGTTTTCCATTTACAAAGGTCGTACTTCAAATAACAATATAAATATATTGAAGGACAAAAATAATTCCATAAAAATGAAAAACCAAAGGAATTTGCAAAGTAAAATATAAACCTCTTAGCTTTACAGTAGAAAGTGTTAGAAGTGAGAAAAGACCTTTTATCTAGATAAAATATGCCCCTTAAAAATGAAATTATAACAGTACTAAATCTATGTGGAAATGCTAACTTAGCTTCAAAATACAAAGTACCAAAATTTAAATACCCAAAGAGAAAAGCAAAATTTTGTACAGCTGAGATATGAATATAAATCTTAGCAAAGGTTAATCAAAACTGATATAAAACCATAAAGAATTTGCAAAGCACCAACTATGCAGTGCCTTCTCCATTGTGACACAGAACACTGCAGCAGGAGGGCCAGAACCACAATATTTAGGGTTAAAGGCAGGGCACAGCTCAAAGTGAACTGCATGCTACATACATAATACAAACACAATGAAAGTACAGATAATAAGGAAGGTATCTTCTGATCAAAGTGAAATTGTTCTGGAAAGCTTCCAGAGAATAATTTTAAAATCATCAAACATCTGAAATTAATCATCCTATTCAGACTACTCCATGGTTCAAAAAAAAAAAAAATCACAGTGAGACTATAAAATACTTTTAACTGAAGAAACTAATTCAGCTAAAAAGGAACTTACAGGGCCACACATAAGAACTTTTAAATATAAACAGTCTTGAAAGTTTGATGAGGAGGACAAAGGTTTTCATGGAATTAAAAGTCAAGGCAAGTACCATGTTTGAGCTTCATTTTGTGTGGTCACTTCTAACAAAGACCATATTTTACTATCCTCTATCAACTGTCACATTGATTTTGAATGCCTTAGAAAGGAAATTTATGTACAAAAGGTGAAATAACATAATTAGGGCAGGCATGATAACTCTATCACAATTCATAGAATATTTTTTTTTCAGTGAATACTGTCTTCTTTTCTCTGTCAGCACCAAATTCAACCTTGAAGATTTCTTAACTTCTATTGCTCAGATCCTGAAAATTGCACTTATCTCATTACAGATAAAGTTTTAAAAAGCTTGGGGAGTGGGAATTGTGAAGAATTAAATTTAAAGTTGAGTAAAGATGACATTTAGTGTCAAGTTGGCTTATTCAATAAAACCATATAAATAATAACTAAAATAAATTTAAGGATAAAATGTTTTTTTTTATAACATTGGCTATTATAGATAAATGGAAACAAATAATGTTAATGACACTTGGATTGCAAACCTATAAAATGATAAATTACAAAGATATCTGTTTCTACATTTTAAAGTAAAGTTAAAAATACCTTATGTGATGGGATATTGCCATAATAATTATCAGCATAAAAAAAGCCACACACACACACACACACACACACACACACACACACACACAAAGAGTAAGAATTTAGGGTTAGAAGTGTAGGCAAGACATCGGCTACTCCATTGATGTCACTAATCAGGGACAATGGGCTGCATTTCTCTCATTGTTTTTGTTCTTACTGTGTTGTTACCAACTGGCTTAATTTCTGAAAATACATTTCTTTCAGTTTCTTAACAGTCTGGAAGTTTATGAAAGTTGTATTAAAAAAAACCCTATTAATAAGAGTACATCCTCCATGTTCTAACTTTTTGGCTTCTGATCATGCTATTACATACCCTGTATTTTGCACTTCAGACTGTTGGGTATGACATTTCCTTTTCTTCTCCGTGTTCTTCTTCAGTCCTTAGTTTGGGACCATATAAAAACAGCATTACTTCATTTGTCAGGTTAAAGGTTCTTCCACAGTGACGTATTAGAAAGTAAAATTGTAGATCTCGACACACACACAAAACTTAACAAAATTGTCATTGGGAGATAAGCTATTTTGCCCCTGAGCTTATGCAAAGATTCATGAAAGAGGCTTTTAGATTCTTCGAAGCATCCTATTTTCCCTGAATCTTCTAAAATTATTTACTTAAAGTGTAACTGAAACACATTCTTTGACTGCTTCTTAATCCTGGAAAAGGGTGAATTCAACACAGGCCTGGAGATATTCCTTGCCTGTTTTTTCCTCATGCTTCAAATATAGTCAGTTTCACAATGTACTTTCCTTCTGTATGTTTCCTTCTACATTCATCCTAATTTTGACATCAGTTCTGACAGTGATATAATACCCATACCCATGGATGCACTCACATTTTGCATATTTTGAAATTTTAGCTCTAATGTGCTCGTCTACTCAGTGAATCTCTTTTTAAGCACAAATCACTTTTGGAAATAGGCAGTATGTAAATAAATTGAATAACATAAACTAATTCAACAGAGGAAACTGGGCTGGCAGGCCACCTACAATGTCCTTGGGAACAACCAGTTTCCTGTAAATTACATTTGGAGAACTATTAATCTTGTTCAGTGCATGTCTGTGATGTTCTATGCCTTTTTTATACCTGTAGCCCCAGTGACATAATATACTTCAGTCCAACATTACTCTGAACACTAAGGCATTAATACATTTACCATCAGAAGCTATTTTATTTCATGCTTCACATGCTCAATGGGTTTGACCTTTTAAACAGTATTAATAAATGTCATAACTGTCTTTGACCTCATCATCTTTAAGAGAGACTTTTAAAAGCACTGCTGAGAGGCTTCAGACTAAAAACAATAATTAGGAAACAAACCCTCTGCACATCAGTTTAGAGAATGAAACAAGTTTGAACAGCAGGCTTCAATTGTGTTATCTGGAGTTCAGGTTGTATAGAGCTGTTTCGGTGGTTACTGTGGCAGATCCAGATTGTTGACGGGGCGTCTAGGCCTCCCATCTCCGGGCTTCTGTCTCGGCTATGGCTTCACACATGGGAATTGTGGGAGAGACGTTGAAAAGAAGTTAATAGTGAACTCCATGGCTTGGAGTCTGTGTGCTTTCCTCTGGGAGCTTCATTTAATCATTTGTTTTATTTTCCTGTGACACTCACCTCTTGTTAGAAGTCCTACATGAATTCAACTTATTAACCGGAGACATTTTTATATTCTTCTTTGAAAAGCATTTATTTAAAAAACCCGGTGTTACAGTTGAGGCCAAACAGTCCTCAAAATTCGTTTCTATTTTAGAAGAATTAATGATTCAAAATAAACATTGGTTCCATCAATTTGTAGTACATCGATTTCATTAAAAAAAAATGTTCTAAAATGTATGTCTTGGTCTACTTTTATCAGCTTTATGTATGCCAAATAAAACTGCATTAGATTAAAGCAAAATTAAAGACAGGAATATTAAGTACACCAGCATTTGAAAAGAAAACTTAAAAAAAAAATGGCAATTTCTGACAGTTAAATACTGCAAGCTGTGTTACAGATCAATCTGGAACTGAGTAGTGTAAATTGCACTTTAAGTACGTCTGATTCACTTAATCAGGGAAACTTCAAGCACGTATCCGAGAATATGCGCTCAGGAACATTTGCTACCGCACAGCTGGCAAAGTACCTAGGGTGGGTTATTCTCACTGACGAGGCTTTTGAAAATTTGCCTTTTCAGACAATTAAATGCAATTAATATTAATTTTCATTATCACTACTACACCACTGTCTATTTCAGAAGATAAAATACAAGAAATAGTGTTTCCTAGATGAACCAGAGCATTTCCAGAATGATGAAAAGTACTGTAGCCCACTGAGTATAAAATTAGATTGCTGAATGACTGTGGCTGGCTCAGATTCTGAGGTCATGATGACTCTTCCTTATGCTAAGCAGATGAAATCTCGGAATAAAATCATAGCCTGGCTTTAGTTATGAATCTCAAATTAGGTGAGATAAAAAACCTTTTTGAAGTGTCATGTAGTATGATTTAAGTACGTATCTCTTTATTCTTAGCTTGGCTACCGGAAATCTTATTATATATGCCATGAACACAACTTGATAGCTTAAGCTGACTATAAATGAGTTTGTATCACTCAATGGGCTGCAGTGGCATGGTCTCCACATAGCTGGTTCAGTGTGCCCATGCCACTGGACTCCTTTGTTGTTTTCAGGTCATTGTTAATGTTGTAATTAGTACACAGCAGACAGCACAGAGCCAGCAAAGAGGAAATTTATCACTTTGTGCGTGCTTACAGTGTTGTTTCTTCTCTTTAACATCTTCCCCAAACGCCAAAGCAAATTTCATTTTGGGAGATGGTACACCAAAGAACAATGAGACATGAGTTTGGAACTCATGAAAAATTGAAATAGAAATTTGAGGATAAAATGAATAGGTTCTGTGTTATCTTCAGAATTTTATACTGGCCTGTTGAGAGGGTGCTTATATAATTCAAGGACTGCTGATGCTGGATATGAAGTGTTCAATTTGCCAACATCAGCACGCCTTGCTTTGTTTTCAGTGCTGTGTACACCATAATATCTTATCTTTTTTGATCTGAAAGTTGTTATCATTATATTATCTTTAATTTGAACATTATGCAGTCTATAATGTTGCTAATATTTCATAGATAGTTGACCAGTGACAATGTATTTTCTCATACTTCTCTGATTTGAAATAATTAGATAATTGTAGTAACATGAAATTTTGATATTTAGTTTTCTCTTTTCTATGAAAAAATTTGAGGCTAGATAATCATTACAAAACTGAGAACTTCAGAGTTCAAAGCACAAACAGAATCTTTCATAATTTACTGTTCAATTATCTGAAAAAAAATTAAAACCAGAACTCCACACATACTATTTATTGCTATTTCTCATTTTCTTTTTCCATTTTCTTCACCTCTTTGATACATTTACTGTTGCAACGTTATGCTAACATATAAATACATAGATTAATACATGTATAAACATACACATTATGTGTAATATTAATATTATATAGTTCTGATGATGAAGGGTCACAGCAAGATTGCATAGTTCTGATAACCAAGTTTTGGATAAAGAGTTTATTTTATCAAACACTCTGGTCTATTTATATTAATTTGGTATTTTACAGAGATAGGTCAAGTCTATTCTTGTCCCTAAATAATTTTATATTAATAGAATATTAGCCATGATACCCAGCTTCGCTTTCACATATCCAATTTTCCAAACTCCTAATTATATCTTCCTAATTAATTTTAACCATTTTCTTCTATAAGATTTTAAATGTGTTTCATATATTCCTCTCCTGACAATTAGTTGGATTTATTGCCTCTATCACTTAAAGGAAATTAATTAATGTTTCCATATATCATCCTTTGAAGGTTTTTTAAAATAGATATCTCATTTCCAGTCAAGCAAGATCTAACATGCAGTTTTAGGTTTAAGACAGATGATAACCAGATTACAGAATTCTGTGGGACAGAAAACTTGCAGGAATATAAAAATTGGCTATTTAAAGCCATAAAACTGCTTTAACATGAGTTAGGCTATACGTCAGGCATTAAAGGAAACATCAGGCTCTAAATGTTTTTGTCTTCAGAAATGTGTTGAAGCCTGATTACCAATGTGTCGGCATTGGGTGAGATTACTGCTGTTACAGAAAAGGTCGCAGTGAGCTGGGATCTTATCTGCCGCATAAGGATACAACAAAATACGTGGCATTCATCAGCTTGGTAATTATCAAATTCTATTGCTTTAATCTTGGACTTCCAACTTTCATGAATGAATTCCTGTTGTTTATAAGCCCCATTTTATAGTATTTTAATATAGCCATCCGGATAGACTGAATGCTATATATAATATGAAATAAAACCATTTCTCCCTCTTAAGTTTCTTTTAGTCATAATATTTATTTCTAGTTATAGTAACTTGTATTTCCTGGAACATACATTTGTGCAACTTGATTATGTAAAAGCCACTCAAGTTTGTTTTCTAAAACAACTCTTGTCTCAAATTTGATGATCTTTATGACAAATCTAGAATCCCCTCCCCCCCAAGAATCTTGGTTTACGGTGATTACATAATTACACCTTTAAAATATGCGGTGGTTAAATCAGCATGGCCCCTGTGCGTTTGAATACTTGGCCCATGGGGAGTGGCACTATCAGGAGGTGTGGCCTTGCTGGAGGAAGTGTGTGGGGCATGTTTAGAGGTCTCCAATGCTCAAACTCCACCCCGTGTGAAACATAGGCTCCTTCGGCTCCCTGTGGGCCAGGATGTAGAACTCTCAGCTCCTCCAGCACCATGTCCGCCTGCACACTGCCAAACTCCTGCCATAGTGATACTGGACCAAGCCTCTGAAACTGTAAGCCGGCCCCAATTAAATGTTTTCCTTTAAATGTGGTCTTTGTGTCTCTTCATAGCAATGGAAACCCTAATTAATACAAAATGAAAAATATATTGAAATAGAAAAATGTCCTTTAGTTGTTTATGGAAATACACATTGACACAAACACTGTAGAAACTCAGTTTATAGCTTTCTGCAAACTAAACATTGCCTTTCTATGTTGTCAAAGTGAAGATCTGTATGTTTCTCCAAATGATAAATGTGTATTTTTCTAAAAAGCTTTTTCCATGAGTTTCAAGGGAATGAGGATAGGACGCAGGTAGTCTAAAGGGGAAAAGGGAATAATGGGACAAGAAGAATTAAACGGAGTAGATGATAGGAGCACAGAGCAGAGGAGTGAGTATAGGAAGGAATAACACACACAAAATATATTTTGAAATACCATGTGTAAAACTGTTATGGTGTTAACTTTCTAAAATACATGCACATACATACACAATTAGTTTAAAAAGAGTTGCCTTATGATGAGAATACAGCTCCTTTCCTTGACACCATAATCTGTGCACAAAAAAATAAAAAATAAAAATCAGTGCCAGATATGGATTGTCTCTTTTTGAATTATATGTGACTGGCTCCCATAACCCCTTCCAAAAAAACAAAACAAACAAGGAAGCAAACAAACAAGAAGAAAGCAACCCTCCGAACACCACAAGCCTCTGCCATTGCTTTTGTCATTGATCTTAGTTACCCTCTAGAACTTTATGGCAAGGTGTGTTGCTGAAGGTACCACGTTGGGCCATAGGAAACAGAGACCAAGCCGGTACTCACCCACAAGTTTTATTCTTACTCGGTAGCTTTCGTAGTGCTATAGTTGCTCTTCGCATAACTTTAGGAGAAGAGTAATCAGCAGTCTCACCCAGCTGTGAGCACTGAGCTCTTCAGTAGTGAGTGGTGAGGTGTGTGTTTAATAGCACAAATGCTTGCATGAGCTAGCCTGGGCAGTGCTGCAGAGCGCCCCCTGGTGGTGTGCGTGTGCAGGAGCCTGGTAGCCTGACCAACTCAGCCCCGACCTAGGCCCAGATCCAGAGCGTTGAGTTGGACCACCCCAGCATCTACCTCATCTACGAACTGCTGTAGCCTGTGAAAGGGCCAGTACTGCAGATCCAAAGCTGCAGGACCTCCATGACACAGGGCAGCAACAGGAGTTCTAGAGGAGACCCCATGAGGACACAGTGTTGCTGGTGTAGCAGAAGCCAGGGGCCGAGAGCCAGACCATTAATTCCTGAAAGGCAAGCAAGCCACATCAGTCATTCACAGTGTTTTTGGAATCACGTGAACTACATGGTCCAACCTTTTGAAAAAGGTTTCTCATGTCGGTACTGGGTTCTTTTTGTTTGTTTGTTTGTTTATAATTCTTGTAGGGAATTATCAACTAAATATGATGTTGCAGATTTATATAATATTATGTTAATTTATCACACAGAAATGCTTATGAATAAAGAAAGCCCTGAGTAGTTCAGAGATCACAGAGTAGAATCCAGGCTGTAAAACAAAACACCCCTACCTTTACTAGAAACACATGAAATGATTTACTGACGTCAAAGGAAAGAGGTGCTGACTCTTTGGAAATGCGTGACAACAATAATGTTAAAAGTAACTACAGATCAGTTACACCCTAGTTAATATTGCTGTTTCATTTGCTAATAGGGTTAAGAAGTTTGAACTACTTTATACATACTCTGTAATTGGTAACAGGGACATTTTAGAATGCGACAGTAAAAGATTACACATAACAAATGTGAGTTCCACAGAAGGGTGGACGTGGTAGGGGATTGGAGATGTTGATACTGTTATGAACTAACATTGAGCTTATTAGTGTAGAAACTAATCCATATAGATGTGTTTATAGATATGTGTACACACACAATTTATGATCCATGTACATACACATACACCATATGCACACTCACACGGATGTAATTACTCCATAAGCTACTGAAACATAGAGCTAATAGTACAACAATAGCACTGACGCATAAGGACTCCTGTTACCCAGAAGTTAATTGAAATTGTAAGAAACAAAGCTTCCATGGAGAGATACATGATTCTAGGACTTGATTCATTCCAAATAGCTCCCACATATCTTTAAGTGCCTGATTATAATAAAGTGATCAAAAGGATAATTATAGTAGTATTTCACTGAGACAGAAACCAAACATAACAGTCTTTTTTTTTTTTAGCTCTGTTAATTCAATTGTCAAATAAATAAAATTAGGAAAAATATAGACTATAAATGGTTTTACATTTGTGCTGATTTAAGTAACTCTCTCTTGCAGAACTCCACTTGTTTGATTTAGACATTACCTTATACTTGATAAAGCTCAACTCACCCGAAAACAGTAATTGCACTCAGAAGAGTACAATGTGAAAACAGGAAAAGAATATTTTGGGCATGGAGAAGTCTGTATTCTGCAAAATATCTAACCACCTTGCCTGAAGTATGTCAAAATCATCAAACAGTTGTATTCTGAGAAAGTTTCGATGCTGCCTAGAGACATGTTAATTAGATCAATTCATTATCCTGCACAGGGCCAGAAATAAAAAGATTTAGTTAATAGGTGAGGCAATTCTAATAAATGAAGAAATATATTCCATTGAAAGTAGTTAATGCTGCTTCATTAATTGTGATAAATGTAAAATAATAAAAGAAGAAGTTGAAATTATAGGAGAGCATATCTTTATATATATATATTTAAATCTAAACATATAACATAATAAAATCATAATTAAATCCTTATATAATTTGTTAAATAATTTTACTTTTCAATTCCATGACAATTTCCATTTAATTGGCAATTTTTTCCTATGAGTAAATATACACTTGCTGTAGTGTTTTCTTCTCTGTCATTAGGCTGGGGATTCCTCTGGGGTTGAGACTGTACTGAAAATTTAAGGATTCTTATATTTATTTTACTTATTAATATTTCAGTTGAATTCGGAATTAATATTTCAAAAGCACTAATTACTGAGAGCTTTATTTAAGTAGGGGCCTTTTATTAGAAATTTCACACGGCCTTTTATTAGAAATTTCACACTAAAATTCTCAGCATAGAGTAAACAGCACCAGCAATATAATAAATTAAACATGTCAGGATAACATAGCCAGATACCAACAGAGCTCAGAGTACAGAAACAGTCTCTACTCTCATGGTTTTGTTGTTTCTTTCACAGATTATTAACTTTTCTTATCTAGGTTTGATACTCCCCCCTTAATCTTAAGCTATATGTTGAGACAATTGATTCAGTCTTGCCTTGTTATCCTTGAGAAATGTTTGAATAACCTGTAAATCCAAATCATTCTAAAGGTACAGTGCCAAAATACCATTAAATAAGATGTTTATAAATATTTAACATTCAAATATTTTAAACATATTATGAGGCTTTAATAATGTAAGCATGTACTTTATTTATATCTAATTTTGTAGTAAGTCATAGACATGCAGACTATCTATTTTTTTCTGTGAATAATAAGCAATTTTGTCTAAGATATGGCCTATGCACATCACCTGTACTGACCTATTAGACAGTAATGGTTCATTTGTGAGTCTTATATCCTAAAGGCTTAATAATTCACTGTAAAGGCTCTAATCGACTTTGTCATGATAAATATATGGAGGAGTCAGATAACATGCATAAATTATCAACTAAATAACAGTCATTTAAAAATATATATATTATACAAATGGAAAAGAAACTTCTTAACCCCTGCTTAAATTTCTATCACATTTCTCATTTTTTTGTTACATTTGGGTTTGTAGGAGGTTGACTACTGTATACTGCTGGGGTAATCTTTTGTACACAGTGTTAAGGGCGTCTTTGTCAATAGTTGATTGCTAACCCAGCAGAGAACTGAGTACTGTCTGGACTTTGGAGTTGTTCTTCTTATGGATCAACACCTTCCTCATATTTTGTAAATACTCTTCTTTCCTCACCTTTTGATTGGCTTAGTAAAGATCTGACAGACAATATCTTGGCATCAGAGAAGCGGTGAGACACCCAGGCCGAGGGAGGATCTCTAGGGGGATTCACCAGCACAATAGGGGAAGAAAGAGGCATAGAACTGAAGGAGAGAAGGGCAGTGGGCCATGGGGCAGGACAGAGGCTAGAATGAGTAAGGTTAGAATAGCTGAGAATCTGCCCAGCCTCAGTACTTAAGATTTCATGAATAATAATAGGTCTCTCTGTCTTTATTCTAATTGCTGTCAGGCAAGAAAGTTCTGCTATATTTAGCCCTCAATGTGCTGCTCCATTTGTTGGTGTCTATAATTTTTAAACTATTTTATTTGGGTTCTTATCTCTACTACACGTCCAACCTTTATTCTACTCTACTGTCCTCCAACCCCCAAAACTACGTAGGAGGAAAAAAGACTGGAGGGAAAAGGGAACAGAGACCTCTCTAGACTACTGCCTGCTGATTAGGAGTGTCAATTTCCTTGAAGCAAGTCCAATATTCATCCACATGATGTCGCCACCTTATTCTTCTCCTCAGACTGCAACCACAGGAACCAGAGGCAGCAGCAGTCTTCTTCAGAGATCCTTTGGCCCAACTTGGGCTCCGGCACTTAATCCCTTCTGGGATTAAAACAAAAACATGTTCACATAACATAACTCAGTTAAAAACAACAACTACAAAATTCTCACTGCAATATAGTGTCTTTGATTATGGAGAACATTTCCATAAGAGAGAGAATCAGAGAGCATTCAGGCTCCCTTGAATCCTTAGCATCTCTATTTCTTTTAGGTTGCATTCGTTCTTATGACAGTTTTACTACGATGTAGGGTGATTTAAGTGCTGCTTTTATAATTAACATAATATAGTATTTAATTCTTTATACTGAAAACTGTTCTTTTTTCTTTTTAATTTGTTTTATAATTTATTCACTTTATATTCCAGTTGTTGTCCCCTCCCTCATCTCCTTCCGGTTTCACCCTCTGTCCCTCTTTCTCCTCCTCTACCTGCCTTCCTTAGTCCTCCTCCCCTACCATCTGACCCTAGCCTATCAATCTTGTCAGGACTGCTTGTGTCTTCTTCCTCTGTGGCCTGGCAATGCTGCCCCATCAGGGGGAAGTGATCAAAGAGCAGGAGAAAAAACTTTCCTCTCGCAGACAGCCGCTGATCCCCTTATTGGCGACCCACAGGGAGAGTGAGCTTGCCTATGGGCTATATCTGAGCAAGGATCTAGGTCCTCTCCATACACGGTCCCTGGTTGGAGCATCAGTCTCCAAAGCTCCCCGTTCCCGGTCCCAGACTTTTTGTCTTTCTTGGTCTTTTTATGGACTTCCTGTCCCCTCCAGGTCTTTTTATCTCTCCCTTCTTCCATAAGATTGCCTGCACTCAAAGTCTGGCTGTGAGTTGCAGCAGCATCTCTTTCCAGCCCCTGATCTGCGGAGGACAATCTGCAGTAGGCTTCCCACCTGTTCCCTGTTCCATTGCTTCCAGGGTCTATCCTTTTTGCTCTTCTGAATGAAAATTAAGCATCCTCTACAGGGTCCTCCTTGTTCTTTAGGATTATAGTATATTTATCTTCTGTTATATGGCTAATACCAGCTTATAAGTGAATATATACTGTGTGTGTTTCTGCTTCTGGGATACCTCACTCAGGATGATCTTTTCTAGTTCCCACCATTTGCCTGCAAATTTCACAATTTCTTTGTTTTTAATCACTGAGCAGTATTCCATTGTATCACAATTTCTGCATCCATTCTTTGGTTGAGGGACATCTAGGTTGTTTCCAGTTTCTGGCTATTATGAATAAAGCTGCTATGAACATATCCTTATGATATAGTGCAGCATCTTTCTGGGATATGCCCAGGAGTGGTATAGATGGGTCTTGAGGTAGCACTATTCCCAATTTTCTGAGAAAGCACGAGTTTGATTTTCAAAGTGGTTGTACAAGTTTGCACTCCCACCAACAATGAACAACACATGCTGGCAAGGCGTGTTCCCCTTGTTCAACATCCTTGCCAGCATGTGTTGTCATTTGAGTTTCTGATCTTAGCCAATGTGATGAGTGTAAGATGGGATCTCAGTCATTTAGTATTTAATTTTAAATGCATCATTTTCTCATTACTTATTCTGTTTCCTTAAACTAAGCGATATTGTTTACCTTAATTTTATTGTACATATATGTGACATATAAAATAACAATGTATTGTTAAGTTTTGAGTATATTTTACTTATAATATGTTCTAGATTGTTTGTAACCTCAAGTGCTTCTTTTTTTTTTTGAACTTGAAGGTTTTTTGTTTTTTTTTTAATTTAAAAATTGTTGACAATTTCATACATGTATTCACTATATTGGATCATATTTACAAACTTCATCCTTTCTTGTCTCCCTCTTGTCTCTGCCGAGTCCCTCGCTCTTCCCAATTAATCTCCTGTTCTCCTATTTTCATTTCT
>REGO01000366.1:574540-584630 GCA_010120015.1 Rhombomys opimus | reverse complement strand
CAGATTATGTCAGAGGCAGTCCCTCTTCACATTACTATGTAACCCACTTGGAGACTGAGCTGCCATGGGCTACATCTGTGCAGGGGTTCTAGGTTATCTCCATGAATAGTCCTTGGTTGGAAGTGCTTCTTATTTTAGTCAGTTGTACTATCTGAAGTGACTTTTAAATACTTCACTCAATCTTGTAGCATATCACCTTACTTAGTAGTATACAAACCAGATAATCTTATACAATACATTTCTCTAAAATGATATCAAGAGGATCAACCTTCAAATACAAAAACAATATTTTTTTTTTACTTTTGACTTAACCTCTTAATACAATGTCTATATTTTAGATAGCTTAGCAAAACCAAAGTTATTTAGAAACAGATTCTCTTTAAATCAGTAAAGATAAACTTTTAACTTTATTTCTGTCTTCTACTCCTATGTCTATCCTGTTTGCCCTTTTGAATGAAGATTAAACCTCTTCCCTATGGTCCTCCTGGTTGTTTAACTTCTTTAGGGCTATAGATTTTAGTATGTTTATCTTATATTATATGGCTAATATCCACTTATAAGTGAGACAGGAGCCTTCCACAAAGGGCCTCTCATCAGGATATTGATACAGCTGCTGAGACTCATAGCCAAATGTTGGACAGAATACCTGGGAATATTATGGAAGAAGGAGGAGATAGAAACACATGGAGGAAACATGAGCTCCACAAGGAGCCCAACAGAGCTGAAAAATCTGGGCTGAGGGGGTCCTGCATAGATTGAGGAATCATCCAAGGGCCACACATGGAGAAGACCTAGAACCCCTACTCAGATGTAGCCCATGGGCAGCTCAGTTTCCATTATGGGTTTCCTAGAAAGGAGTGCAGGGGCTGTCTCTGACATTGACCCAGTGGCTGGCTCTCTGACCACTTCCCCCTGCTGAGGTGGAACTAGTCACAAAGAAAGAGGATTCAGGTCTCATGAGCACTGGCTTCTTTGTCTTCCTCTGAGGACTTGTAAGGCTGCTCCCCCCTTAGGTGGTGGTGAGCCCAAGAGCAAGCCCATGACTTCAAGTCAAAGATGGTCCCTGGTCCTATTTTTGGGGAACCCTCTTGGATACTGAGCTGCCTTGGGCTACTTCTGTGCAGGAGTTCTAAGTTATCTCCATGCATGGTCCTTGTCTGTGGTATCAGTCTCAGAAAATACCCCTGTGCACAGATATTTTTGGTTCTGTTGGTGCACAGAGGAAGACAAAGAAGCCTGTGTTGATGAGACCTGATAGACTAGGGTCAGATGGAAGGGGAGGAAGACCTCCCTTATCATTGGACCGGAGGAGGGGCATAGGAGAAAAAAAGGGAGGGAGGGTGGGATTGGGAGAGAATGGAGGAGGGGCTACAGATGGGTTACAAAGTGAAAAAATTGTAATAGTAATAATAAAGAAAAAATTTAAAAAGACTATTTTGCATAAATAGTTGTGCATATAAGTGAATATAAAAAACATGTATATGGCTTTTCTCAGGAGTAGAGGGAAAGACAAGTTTAAATGAGGATTTCTTAAATATAAAAACAGAAAGAGAATACTTTGTTAAATAAATGATCTTGAAGAAATTGATTTTTATTAATGATAATAAACAGAAATGTTCCCAGGAAAGCAAGTTCAAAAGGTAAAAGAGTCCAGGAAATCACAGTGCTCCTTTCAGAAATAATTTCAGCAATATTTTCTAAATGTTTATACAACATAGAAAAAAAAAGAGCAAAAGCAGGCCATTTAAACTCAGAGCTATGTAATGATGGGGAATATATTTAAACTGGTGAACACTGAAATGGAAAAAGAACTAACAGGTCAAAGGTAGTTCAAAGACACACTTCTTCTGAGAGAATACAAAAGAGAAGAGCATTGTTTGTGATACATTCTCCATTTGGAGGGAAAGTAAATGAGGCACCTGTAGGTCATTTAAAGGTAACGGGATTAGACTACATACCCACCTAAGTTGCCTTTATCCCCCTTAGTCTATGCTATACTGTTTGGAAGGAAATCAATACACGCAGCCTGCCTTTAAGAAGTTTTGACTGAAAATCTCTTTGTTGGAGAAGAGTATATCTATTTGACTTGGAATTGTTTTGCAGGAGAGATTTGATTTTCTGTCTTATTATTTATTGAATAACTTGTCTACACGCAATTGGATTCATAGACACTTATTTCATGATGTGGGTTGTGATTCAGCACAGATTTACCTGACTTTTCAGTCAGCCTGGGGGGAATCATATGATCACTGGGAGTGCTTACAGCTGTCCTGCATACCTCATTTGTCAGTTAGATCATTTTTTATAGTGCTTCTTTAAGTTCTTGTACTACATGAAGCTATGAGCTATTTTTGAATATTGTCCATCATGGTCTTAAAATAATCTAGTTCTCTAAGAGTGCCAATTCTCTTGTAGAATAGAAGATCCTGGAGCTAAGAATATAGCTATTGATGTCGGGGGCCTCATACCCTCTAGAATAGCTTTCTTTTTCTCACAGCAAGAAAGTATATGTGAACAGACTAATGCAAAGAAATAGGGATGAATAGATGGACACTTTTTTTAATGTAACAATTCAAGTATTGGCTTGTGAATTCTATAACCATCTTACCTGTCTAATAAACCCACTTAGTTATAGAGAAGGGGTTTTGTTTGGTAATGATTTATTGAAGGTTTCTATATTTACATTTATAAAAGCTACAAGTCTATGCCCTCCCTTTTGCAATGTCTATGTAGTTGGTTTTGCTATCAGTTTGATTAATTAAATACTTACATGTATCTCAGTTCTTTTAGAGGCTTTAAGAAAGTTTTAGTAGGTTGTGATCATCAATAGTTACTGTATTTTAGCTCAAATCTCAAGTGTGAGAATAGCTGTGTCTGTAAAGAGTCTTTGTATTAAAGTTTATTTTTTCTTTTTTTCTTTCTTTCTTTCTTTTTTTTTTTGTAGAGCTCCTGTCATTCTCTTGGCTGTCTTGGCTGTTCAGTTTCCAAGTGGGTTCCCTGGTAAGGGGTACAGGGGCTGCCTCTGACATGAAGTCAGTGGCTGACTCTTTGATCACCTCCCCCGGGGGGGGGTGCAGCCTTACCAGCCCACGGAGGAGGAGGATGCAGCCAGCCTTGATGAGACCTGATAAACTAGGCTCAAATAAAAGGGGAGGAAGTCCTCCCCTGTCAGTGGACTAGGGAAAGGACATAGGGGGAGAAAGGAGTGGGTGGGTGGGACTGGGAGGAGATGAGGGAAGTGGCTGCAGAGGATACAAAGTGAATAAATTGTAATAAATAAATATATAAATAAAATTAAATTAAAAAAAGATTCCCTGCAATTCACCCAATGTAAGTCTAGGCTGTGAGTTGAGGCATCTGTTTTGAGGAGCTGCTGAGTAGCTCCTCTCAGAGGACAACTCTGTCAGTCACCTACCTGCAAGTTTAGCAAAGGTTCACATTGTGTCTGAGGTTGGCACTCTCTGATAGGGTGTCTCTTAGATTGGGCGAGGCATTGGTTGGGGATTCCCTTAATCTCCGCTCTGTCTTTATCCCGGCATATCTACTTTAGAAATCGACTAGATGCTTTCTCAGAAAATTGGGAATAGCTTTACCGTAAGGCCCAGATATACCGCTGCTGGGCATACACCCAAAAGACACTCCACTATATAACAAGGGCACTTAATCAGCTATATTCATAGCAGCTTATTCACAATAGCCATATTCTGGAGACAAACTAGATGTTCCTCAGCTGAAGAATGGGTAAAGAACTGTGGTACATTTACACAATGGACTATTACTCAGCTATTAAAAACAAAGAAGTCTTGAAATTTCCCTGCAAATGGATGGAACTAGAAAAGATCATCCTGAGTGAGGTAGCCCAGACCCAGAAAGACACACATGGTATGTACTCACAAGTGGATTTTAGCCATATTGTACAGGATAAGCCTACTATAAGGCACAGATTCAAAGAAGATAAGTAACATACAGGATCCAAGGGAGGAAGCATAAACCTCACTAGTAAAGGGAGATAGAATAGACAGAGTTAGTGGCTGAAGAGAGGGATCAAGATAGGAGAAGGGTGTAGAGATCAGACCTGGAGAGAGCAAAGACAATAGGACAGAAGGCCTGTAGAGAAAAGAGAAACCAAGAGTGGGGATGTCTCTGTGACAAGATGGAGACCTAAGTCAGGGTAGGCTCCTGGGAGGATATGTGGGGACTCAAGCAGAGACTCCTGGTAGCAGAGTCTGAAAAGGTTTAATTTATAATGATAATTATTTGTACAAAAAGATAAAATTTCAAAATACTGAAAGTTGCTCAAGGCGAATAAAAGTCAGGAAGTGTACATGTCTTCTCAAAACATTTACAACTTTGTTTTCTATTTTGAGAACTTCATGTACGATCATCTGTATCTTTTGTGATCCTCCCTCTACCATCTAGTTTTAGCAGTGTACACTCATCTCCCTGTCAAATTTGTGATGTTTTTCCTAATATCATTGCTTTACACACACACACACACACACACAGAGTCACATGTACATGTGCCCAGGGCTGACTTGGGATTAGACAATTCATGCAGAAGCTCATCCCTGGAAAAAACTGCTTCTCTTTTCTCAGTAGACACTGGCATCCACAGTTCTTCATTTAGGGATCTTGTGGAATTCCCCCATCTACCTCTGCACGTCAGCTGGGGTTGTCACTATGAAGGTCTCATTCAGGAAACTATATTGTTGAGAGTTCATGGGTCATTTTCTCTGTCACATTAGGGGACACTATTTTACAGCTCGCCTCCTAGTCCTCTGTCTGGTACAATCTTTCCACCCTTCTTTTCTGTGATTTTCCCCAAGACTTAGGCATAGGAATTGTATTGAAGTTGTGTAAACTGGAATAAGGCAACCATAATCACTTATTATCTGCATTTTTACCAGTTGTGGATCTCTATGATAGTTTCTATATTTTGCAAAATAAGCTTCATTAATAAGAATTAGGTATCATGACACAACAGGGAGAATTAAAAGCACTCTAAATATTACCCAGTGGAAAGCCATCTGAAAAAGTATCTAGGTTATATAGTTCTAACTCTAATTCAAATGTTCTTTCAGAGTTATCTTTTTCCTGTTTTGAATAGTTTGAAGAAATTCTATTAGGATTATATCTAGACCTTTAAATTTATTATATTTTTATTATTTAAAACATGTTTTAATTCAAATGTATTTTGATATATTCTTCCCTTTCCCATTCTCTTCAAATGCTCTTCCCCTCCCTACTCATCAAACTTTAATTTCTTTCTCAAAAGAAAAAAACCAAACAAACAAATCAATACAATAATTAAAAAAATAAAACCATAGCACGAAACAAAACAAAACACAAAACTGTGGCCAATTAAGAACACATACAAAAATACTGCGGTTTCTAATTATGTGTTCATCAAGTACTCATGATCATGAGGTCTGTATTTAAGTGATTGATAAACTCCCCTTAATGTGTGAAAATTGATTTTCTCTCTCCTAGAATGCATAAGTGACATTTCAGTTGTTAAGCTTTACCACATTGGCTAGGTTTTCATTCATTCATTTACTTTTAAAAATATAACTAAATAAAAGGTAATAAGATAAAACAAATCTATCACTTTGACGTGGATCAAAACAAATCAACGGAAGGAAAACTGGGCCAAGAAAAGGCACAAGAATATCAAAACTTTTATTTCAAAACAACATTTTAGCTATAAAGTAAATATTATTAAAAAATGAAGCACCTCATTTAGAATCCTGGCAAAGGTGGAGATTGTGACCACAATACCCTTTTCTCTTTCTGAGTAAGTAGCAAAACAATATTTGTAATATGTTTTGAGATTCACTTAGATGCCACGTGACTAAGTTATGGAAAGTGAATGTGAACTGAAACAATTAAGCTGATTATAGTCTCCATGCTTAACATCACCTTAAACAGTTCATTTAGACATTCATTTCCCCCTTTCAGGAAAGATTTATCCTTAGATATTTAGAATATTTATGCAAGAGGTTTTTTTGTTTGTTTGGCTGGTTTTTGTTTTGTTTTTGTTTTTTTTTAGTATTTTCACTTCATCAATTTTTATTGCTCATATTTTTGAATTTATTGTTTCATTAATTATAGTTTATTCACTTAGTATCTGAGCTGTAGCTCCCTCTTTTGTCCTCTTCCAATCTTACCCCCTCCCTCATGTCTTCCCATGCCTCTCCCAAAGTCCACTGATAGGGGAGGCCCTCCTCCCTTTTCCTCTGACCTATTCTATCAGTTCTCACCAGGACTGGCTGCTTGGTCTTCTATGGCTTGGTAAAGCTGCACCCTCCTCAGAGGGAGGTGATCAAAGAGCCAGCCACTGAGTTCATGTCAGAGACTGTCCCTGTTCCCATTACTAGGAAACCTACTTGGACACTGAGCTTCCACGGGCTATATCCGAGCAGGGCTTTTAGGTTATATCCATACATGGTCCTTGGTTGGAGAAACAGTCTCATAAAAGACCCCTGTGCCCAGATATATTTAGTCCTTGTGGAGCTCCTGTCCTTTCCAGGACTTACTAACTCCCTCTTTTTTTCATATGATTCCCAGCACCCTGCTGAAGGATTGGTTATGAGTCTTAACATCTGCTTTGGTACACTGCTGGGTAGAGTCTTTCAGAGGTCCTCTGTGGTAGGCTCCTCTCCCATTACTTGTTTTCTCATACATCCAATGCCATCCCATTTGTTTTTCTAAGTGAGGATTGATCATCTTACACCAGGTCCTCTTTCTTGTTTATCTTTTCTAGGTGTATAGATTTCATTATATTTATTCTAACTTATAGGTCTATATAAGGGAATATATACCATGTGTGTCTTTCTCCTTCTGGGAGACCGCACTCAGAATGATCTTTTCTAGGTCCCACATGTCTGCAAAATTCATGATTTCCTTGTTTTAATTGCTAAGTAATATTCCATTCTGTAAAAGTACCGTAATTTCTGTATCCATTCCTCCGTTGATGGACATCTGGGTTTTTATGTTGTCTTGAATTTCTTGGATGGTTTGTGTCAGGAATTTTTTAGATTTGACAGTTTCTTTGATGGATACATCGATTTCTTCCATTGCCTCTTCCACACCTGAGATTTTTTTCTTCCATCTCTTGTTGTCTGTTGGTTATGCTTACATCTGTAGTTTCTGTTTTCTTCCCTAAGTTTTTCCTCTCTACGATTTTCTGTTTGTTTTTTCTTTAATTTTTCTTTTATTCTTTCTTCAGATCTTGAACCATTTTGTTGATTTCCTTCACCTGTCTGACTGCATTTTTCTATCTTTTATTTATTTATTTTTTTACTTTTTAAAAAATTTTATTTTATTTCAGTTTATTTTCTTTACACTCCAAGGATATCCCCTCCCTCCTTTCCTCCCACTCTCCCCCACTTTTTCCCCTTCCTGTCTTCCTTTCTTCTCGAAAAAGGAGAGCCCTTCCTCTTCCCTCATATCAACCTTCCCCAACCCAACAAGTCACATCAGTACTGAGCACATCCTCATCCACTGAGGGCAGGCAAGACTCTATTGCCTGCTTTTAGTTTTTTTTTCATTTTATTTTAATTTTTATTTATTCATTTTACATTCTGGTAATAGGCCCCTACCTCCTCTCCTCCTCATCCCACTTTTTCTCCCTACTCCTCCTATACCCCCTATTCACACACCAAAGCATATCAAGTCACATCAGGACTGAGTACATCCTCACAAAAACTTTTTTTGAAATTTAATTTTATTTTTTTATTATTAGTTAATTTTATTAACTGTATTCTAGCTGTATCCCGCTCCCTTATTCCCTCCCAATCCCGCCCTCCCTCCCTCAGCTCCTCCTTGCCCCTTTCCAAGTCCACTGATTGGAGAGGAACTCCTCCCCTTTCACCTGACCCTGTTTAATCAGGTATCTTCAGGACTAGCTGCAACGTCCTCTGTGGCCTAGCAGGACTGCTCCTCCCTTGGGGGATGGGGAAGTCAAAGAGCCTGCCATTGAGTTCCTGTCAGAAATAGTCCCTGTTCCCATTACTATGGGAAACCAATGGGTTACTGAGCTACCAGGGGCTTCATCCGAGCAAAGGTTCTAGGTTATATCCATACATGGTCCTTGGTAGAGTGTCAGTCTCAGAAAAAACTCCTGTGCCCTGATATATTTGGTCCTTGTGGAGCTCCTATCCTTTCCATGTCATACTAATTCCCCTTCTGCCGGAAGTTTGGTTATGAGACTTAGTATCTGTTTTGAAACACTGCTAGGGTAGAGTCTTTCAGATGCCTTCTGCAGTAGACTCCTGTCATACGTCCAATGCACATCCCATTTGTCTTTCTAAGTGAGGAATTGATCATCTTACCAGGTGCCTGCTTTCTTGTTTATCTTTTTTAGGTGTATAGATTTCATTATGTTTATCATATCTTGTAGGTTTATATAAGCAAGTATATACCATGTTTGTCTTTCTCCTTCTGGGATACATCACTCAAAATGATCTTTTCTAGATCCCACCATTTGCCTGCAAATTTCATGATTTCCTCTTTTTTGATTGCTGAGTAGTATGTAAAAATACCACAATTTCTGTATCCACTCCTCCATTGAAGGACAACTGGGTTGTTTCCAGGTTCTGGCTATTACAAATAAAGCTGCTACAAACATGGTTGATCAAATGTCCTTGTTGTGTACTTGAGAAAATTTTGGGTATACACCTAGCAGTGGTATAGCTGGGTCTTGAGGAAGCACTATTCCTAATTGTCTGAGAAAGGGCCAGATTGACTTCCAAAGTGGTTGTACCAGTTTACATTCCCACAAGCAATGGAAGAGGGTTCCCCTTTCTCCACAACCTCTCCAGCATGTGTTGTCACTTGAGTTTTTCATCTTGGCCATTCTGTTGGGTGTTAGGTGAAATCTCAGGGTTGTTTTGATTTGCATTTCCCTAATGGCTAATGATGTTGAGCATTTCTTTAAATGTTTCTCCGCCATTCGATATTCCTCTACAGAGATCTCTCTGTTTAGCTCTGTTCTCCATTTTTTAGTTGGATTACTTGGTTTGCTGCTTTTCAGCTTCTTTAGTTCTTTATATATACCAAATATTAGCCCTCTGTCAGAAAAAGGGTTGGTGAAGATTCTTTCCCAATATGTAGGCATTTGTTTTGTTTTGATGAAGGTGTCTTTTGCTTTACAGAAGCTTTTCAGTTTCATAATGTCCCATTTATTGATTGTTGCTCTTAGAGCCTGTGCTATTGGTGTTCTGTTCAGGAAGTTGTCTCCTGTGCCAATGAGTTCTAGGGTCTTCCCCACTTTTCCTTCTAATTGATTTAGAGTATCTGGTTTTATGTTGAGGTCTTTGATCCACTTGGACTTTAGTTTTGTGCAGGGTGATAAATATGGATCTATTTTCATTTTTCTACATGTAGACATCCGGTTGTACCTGCACCATTTGTTGAAGATGCTGTCTTTTCAATGAATGGTTTTGGCTTCTTTGTCAAAAATCAAGTATCCATAGGTGTGTGGGTTTATTTCTGGGTCTTCTATGCGGTTCCATTGATCCTTCTTTCTGTTTCTATTCCAATAACATGCAGTTTTTATTACTATTGCTCTGTAGTACAGCTTGAGATGGGGAATGGAGATACCTCCAGATGATCTGTTGTACAGGATAGTTTTGGAGATTCTGGCTTTTTTGTTTCTCCAAATGAAGCTGAGAATCTTTTTTTCAAGGTCTGTAAAGAATTGAGTTGGTATTTTGATGGGAATTGCATTGAATCTGTAGTTTACTTTTGGCAGGATGGCCATTTTCAGTATGCTAATCCTACCAATCCATGAGCACGGGAGATCTTTCCATCTTCTGATATCTTCTTCAAATTCTTTCTTCAGAGACTTGAAGTTTTTCTCAAACAGGTCTTTCACTTGCTTGGTTAGTGTCACATCAAGGTACTTTATGTTATTAGTGGCTATTGTGAAGAGTGTTGTTTCCCTTATTTCTTTCTCGGCTCTTTCGTCTTTGGTATACAGGAGGGCTTCTGTTTTTTTTTGTTTTTTTGTTTTTTGTTTTTGTTTTTGTTTTTGTTTTTTTTGAGTTGATTTTGTATCCTGCCACTTTGCTGAAGGTGTTTATCAGCT
>REGO01000366.1:548533-574461 GCA_010120015.1 Rhombomys opimus | reverse complement strand
GGATTGATTTAAGTTTCTCTCCATTGAGTTTGATGTTGGCTATAGGCTTGCTGTATATTGCCTTTACTATGTTTAGTTATGTACCTTGTATCCCTGATCTCTCCAAGACTTCAAACATAAATGGGTGTTGGACTTTTCAAATGCTTTTTCGGCATCTAAGGAGATGATCATGTGGTTTTTCTCCTTCAGTTTGTTTATGTGGTGGATTACATTGATGGATTTCCATATGTTGAAAGAACCTTGCATGCCTGGGATGAAACCTATTTGGTCATGGTGGATGATATCTTTGATGTGTTTCTGGATTTGGTTTGCAAGTATTTTATTGAGCATTTTTGTATCAATGTTTATAAAAGAGATAAGTCTGAAGTTCTCTTTTTTTGTTGAGTCTTTGTGTGCTTTAGGTATCAAGGTGACCGTGGCTTCATAGAATGAGTTTGGTAATGTTCCTTCTGTTTTTATTTTGTGGAATAGTTTGGAAAGAATTGGCGTTAGCACTTCTTTGAAGGTCTGGTAGAATTTTGCACTGAATCCATCTGGCCCAGGGCTTTTTTTTTAGAAGGGAGACTATTGATGCCTGCTTCTGTTTCCTCGGGGGATATAGGACTATTAAATCTTTCTACCTGATCTTGACTTAATTTTGGTAAATGTAATCTATCAAGAAAATTATTAATTTCTTTTAGATTTTCAAATTTTGTGGCATATAGGCTTTTGTAGTACGACCTAATGATTGTTTGGATTTCCTTGGTGTTTGTAGTTATGTCCCCCTTTTCATTTCTGATTTTGCTGATTTGGATAGTTTCTCTGTGCCTCATTGATTCTTTGAATAGTTTTTTTGTTGTTGTTGTTTCTTATTGATTGATTTCAGCCCTGAGTTTGATTATTTCGATTATTTCCAGCCTTCTGCTCCTCTTGGGTGCATTTGCTTCCTTTTTTTTCTCTAGGGCTTTCAGTTGGGCCATTAAGTTGCTTGTATGAGATGTCACAAATTTGTTCTTGAAGGCACTTAGTGGTATGAATTTTCCTCTGAGCATTGCTTTCATTGTGTTCCATAAATTAAGGTATGTTGTACCTTCTTCATTTTCATTGAATTTTAGGAAGTCTTTAATTTCTTTCTTTATTTCTTCCTTAACCCAGCTATCATTGAGCAGCAAATTTTTCAGTTTCCATGTACTTCTAGGCTTTTTTTCTAATTCCATTGTTTTTGAGGTCCAGCTTTAGTCCATGCTGGTCAGATAGCATACAGGGGATTATTTCAACCTTTTTGTATATGTTGAGGCTTGCTTTGTGACCAACTCTATGGTCTATTTTGGAGAAGGTTACATGAGGTGCTGAAAAAAAGGTATACTCGTTTGAGTTTGGATGGAAAGTTCTGTAGACATCTATTAGGTCCATTTGATTTAGGACCTCTGTAAGTGCCTTTATTTCCTTATTAAGCTTCTGTCTAGAGGATCTGTCCCTTGTTGAAAGTGGGGTGTTGAAGTCTATCACTATCAAGTTTTTGGGATCGATGTGTGATTTAAGTTTGAGTAATGTTTTGTTTATGAATGTAGGTGCTCTTGTATTTGGGGCATAGATGTTCAGAATTGTGATGTCCTCTTGGTGGATTTTCCCTTTGATGAGAATGTAGTGTCCCTCCTCATCTTTTTTGATTAATTTTGGTTGAAAGTCTATTTTATTAGATGTTAGGATAGCTACCCCAGCTTGTTTTCTGGGTTTGTTTGCTTGAAAGACATTTTTCTAGCCCTTTATTCTGAGGTAGTGTTTATCTTTATTGCAGAGGTGCATTTCTTGGATACATCAGAATGTTGGATCCTGTTTTCGCATCCATTCTGTTAGTCTGTGTCTTTTTATTGGAAAGTTGAGTCCATTGATGATGATAGATAATAGTGACCAATGAATGTTAGTTCCTTTTATATTGGAGTCAGTGGTCTTACTGTGTTTCATTGCTTGTTTTCTTTTTATTTTTGTTGGGATATTATCTGTATGCTATATTTTCTTGGGTGAAGTTGTTTTCATTGGATTGGAATTTTCCTTCCAGTATCTTCTATAGGGCTGGTTTGCTGGGTAGATATTGCATAAATTTAGTTTTGGCATGAAATAGTTTGTTTTCTCCATCTATGTTGACTGAAAGCTTTGCAGGGTATAGTAGTCTGGGTTGACATTTGTGATCTCTTAGAGTCTGCATGACACCTGCCCAGACCCTTCTGGTTTTAATAGTTTCTGATGAGAAGTCCAGTGTGATTTTGATAGGTCTACCTTCATATGTTACTTGGTCTTTTTCTCTTGATGCTTTTAATATATTTTCTTTGTTCTATAGATTTAGTGTTTTTACTATGACGTGACATGATGTGTTTCTTTTCTGGTCTAGCCTATTTGGTGTTCTGTAGGCCTCTTGTACATTTATGGACATCTCTTTAAGTTGGGGAAATTTTCTTCTATGATTTTCTTGAAAATATTTTCTGGATCTTGGAGCCTGGTGTCTTCTTTTTCATCTACTCCTATTATTCTTAGATTTCATCTTTTCATGGCATTTGATTTCTTGGATATTTTATGTTTGGGACTTTTCTGATTTTACTTTTTCTTTGAGAGAAGTATCAATTTCTGTGAGTGTATCTTCAGCTCCAGATATCCTCTCTTCCATCTCTTGTGTTCTGTTGGTGATGTTTACCTTTGTGGTTCCTGATCTTTTCTCCAAGTTCTCCAGCTCAAGGGTTTTCTCATTTTATGTTTTCTTTATTGAGTCTAATTCTGTTTTCATGCCTTGCACCATTTTCTTCATCTGTTTGAATTTGGATTGCTGTCTCTCTATGATGGTCTCTATTTTTTTGTTCATTTCCTGTCTATATCCCACTAATTTTATCTCTGCTTGTGCCTCTATTTGTTTGGCTATGTTTGCCTGTGTTTCCTTAAGAATTTTGTCCATTTCCTCTTTACTTCCAATTGACTGGCCAAATCTTTGTTAGATTTGTTCATTTCCTCTTTAACTGTCTGAATTTGTATGGTTATTGCTCTGAGAAAATTGTTTGTTTCCTTTTTATGAGCCTCAAATAATTTTTCTGTGCTTCTGATTAATTGAAGTATCCATCGATTTTGGGGGTTGCTGGTGAAGTCATGATGTCCTGATTTATGTTGGAAGTGTTCTTTCGCCTACCCCTGGCCATTGGCTTACCTGAAACCTTCCCTGTTTGCTTTTGGATTCTGCAGATCAGACTGGTACTGTCTCTCTCTGGTGTCTGGAGAGTTCTTCAGGAAGCTGAGAGAGGTCCTGTGGCCTCAGCGTGTGCATTGGTGGACTAGCTGTACCTGTGGGAGAAAAGTATGCAGGCACAAAATGGGCAAATGCAGGCACGCGTGTGTGTGTGTGTGTGTGAGCGTGCATTTTTGTGTATGTGTGTGTATGTTTGTGTGTGTGTGTAAGTATGCACGGAGGTGTGTCTTGAGGGACAGAGTGATAGATAATGTTGAACCCTTGAGTGTGTGGGAGGGGTTCTGCACTGTATATGTAGCAGGTGCTAGTGATGGTTGTGGTGCAATTTCTGGCATTAACTGCCTTAACTCCTCAATTGGACCCACAGAGCAGGGGCTTCAATGTCCCAAGTGACCCTCTGTTTCCCAAAGTGGGTATGTGGGTGTGAGGGGTCTGATGCCTGGCTTCTGTTTTAGATGGACCCTGGATCTGGGGCTGAATAGACACTCAAGGGCAGGGCACAC
This sequence comes from Rhombomys opimus, assembly GCA_010120015.1. NCBI lineage: Eukaryota > Metazoa > Chordata > Mammalia > Rodentia > Muridae > Rhombomys > Rhombomys opimus. The sequence goes on along the minus strand of REGO01000366.1, from coordinate 570,750 downwards.
TCCCTCTCAAACAGGTCACTTTGACAGGGATCGGGGTATCCGGACTCTCTGCTCTCTGGTTCGTCCCAGTTTGTTCTTATGCAAGAGGACTGATGTGCTCTTTCAGCTCATTGGTGCTGCTGCTGCCAGGTTAGGAAGTCCCGCTGCAGCTGGAGACTGGGATGCCAGTCCAGATGTCTTCTGGGAAGTCCTGGGCGCCCTCCACAGTGCCTGGTGTGCCTAGCTTGTATGGCATTTGGGCCTGGCTTTGGTGAGTATATAGTGTATTATCTGTCACTGAGGGTTTGGGCGGGCCATTCAGTCAGTGGCTGAGCAACCTTGTGGAGCCAGTATGGCGGCTAGCCAACCCGGGACCCTGAGAGGATGGTACCGCACTGGTCTGGGATTCTGAGACCGGTACTGCTGGCAGTTGCTGCCTAGGGGCTAGGAGCTCCGCCTCAGCCTCTGCAGACCCCAGGCAGTTAACTCTGAGCTGAGAATCTCGGTGAGTCCACTGTGCTGAGGAGTAAGGAGGTCCAAGAAAGGGGAGTGCCAGGAGATCAAAGGATCATTTCTCTCCTTCCCCAAACAAGTCCCCCGGTGACCCGGTGACCTGGTGACCCGAGACCAAAGGTCTCACCTCATGCGATGTTCCCTGTCATTTAGAAAGACTCACCGTTGTTTTCCTGGCTTCAGAGGTCCTTTCACTCACCAACTCAGGCGTTCAGCTCTTCCACAGCTCAAAAACTGTGTGTGCTAGTCGCCATCTTGGCTCCGCCCCTCTCCTGTTTCTCTTTCAATTCCTACACCTGTTTGTTTGAACATTCTTCTGTTTCCTTTATGTCTTTCAGTGAATTAATTATTTCCTCTCTGAAGGCCACAAAGTGGCTGCATCGTCCTGTATTTCTTTACGGATGGCCATAATTTGTTTGACTTTATCTATTTGTATTTCTTTACCGATGGCCAAAATCTGTTTGAATTTATCCTCTACTAATTCTTCAAGCATTTTATTTGTTTCCTCCATTAACCTTTTCATAAGCATAGATGCAAGGTCATCTACTTGGATTTCACTTACGTTAGGGTGTTCAGGGCTGCTTGCCCCTGGATAACTGGGTTCTGGAGATGGCGTATTGCTTTGGCATTTTTTTGGTTGTGCTTTAATGCTGGTCTCTATCCATCTAGCTGTCTCAGGTGTTGGCTTTAGTTTCTGCTACTTCCTGGAATCCTGGGGTGGGGAGAATCCCCTGGGCAGGAAGATGGTTATTCCTCAAGGAGGCCTCCTCAGCTTTTTCATTATGGTTAACCAAACGGTGGTGTTTCTCAGGAATTGCCACAGCTCACCTCAGGCTTATGGACCTGTGTAGTAACTGTGATCGTTGGTAGTTCGGGGAGCTCTCCTCTCATCAAGAGAAGTCCTGGAGACAGCTGCCCTGCTGCTGGGTATCTTGCTCTGAATTTAGTGGGCTGCTGCTGCTGCTCTTGCCCTGAGTTTGCTGGGAGCTCTGCAGTTTGTTCAGTTCAGTTTAGCTAGGGCGACAGGTTGTACCTTGATGCAGTGTCTGCTGCTGATCCTGTGGATCCCAGGCCTCTGTAGGTCTGAGGTTGGAGGTCTGTGCCCCAGTATCCAAGAGGTAATCAGTGGGAGGTGAGCATAGCAGCACTCATGCATGCAGCCTGAGGCTAGAGCCTGGAGCCCACTGGAGCCTAGAAACCTTTCTGGAGATAGGTATCCTGAGGTCGGATCTGATGTTTCCTCCATCGTGGGGTTGCCTCCCAACAGGGATACCCAGTCTGTGGTCTTTTGGGTTCCACAGTTCAGTCTGGGATGGTGTGTAAAGCATGCAGGCACAGGTGAATAGCATTGTGCTGGCGACTGGGCTCCTGCAGGAACCAAGGAAAATTTCCAGAGACATTTTTTTTTTTTTTGTGGGGGAGAGGAGGTTGGCTGAGTGTGCTGAGGTCAGACCTGATATTCCCATCACGATGGGGTTTCTTCCTGAGAAAAACCCAGTCTCTGGTGCCCTGGTGCCCACAGTTCTGTCTGGGGTGGTGAGTCGGGCATGCAGGTAGGTCTCTGGGTCAACAGGTGAGGGCCCACCAGACCCCAGGTCCTTTTCCAGGGATAGTCTGGATGAACTGAGGTTGGTCCCAATTGCTTCCTTTACTGCGGGGTTTTCTCTTGACTGGAAATCCCAGTCTCTGGTGTTTTGGTGCCCATAATTCAGTCTGGGATGGTGATCAGAGCACGCAGGTGTGTGGCTCTAGACTGGCAACTGAGTGCCTGGCAGGACCTGGGAACGCTTCCGCAGTTTAGCTGGATGACCTGAACCAGACTGATTCCCATACTGTGGGGTTTCCTCTCACCTGGGAAACACAATTGCTTTTGTTTTAGGTCGCAGATTTAGGTCTGTTGGTCACTGCTGTCCTGCCTGTCAGACAGTGTCCTCCTGGTGCCGCCATCTTGGTTCTCTTCCATTAGTTTTTATATAGTTAAGAAGGCAGTAGTGTGAGTGGCAAAATCATTTCTGCTGAACAGTCCTGTGTAATCCTTTTGTATATCACATGTGTGAGACATAAATTCTAGTGTAGTAAGCCCTTGAGATTATTGTGTACTTAGTTTAAACAGTAGTTATTAGATTAATGTAAGGATAAATAAGCATCTACTATTTTTGAACAATATAAAAATACAAAAATGTATATTAATTCAGAAAAACTTCTCCCCATCTCATCTTCTAGATTTATGATCTTTTCCTGGCAATCGAGTCACAAATAAATACACAGGATAGCCATTTGTTCAACAGATCATTTTAATCCATCTGAGATCACCAAGCTTTATGAAAAAATACACACATTTGCATATTTCTGTCTTGGAAAAAAATAGCAGTGATACTAACATTGGATTCTAGGAAGGAGAGACTTGAAAGATCGGTCTGCATTGAATGTGTAACACTGCACCAGTTTGTTGAAGGAAGTGAAGGAAGCGAAGAACAAAATAAATAAAGGTATGAAGGTTAATAAATAAATAAATGTTTAAAGATTTGAACTTTACTTCATTCTCCCCCTTTTTTTTTTATACTTCACATTCAAACTACAGACCCCTCCTTCCATTCCCCTTTTCCCTTCTTTCCCTTCAGAAAATATAAGGGCTCTTACAGATATCAACTGAATACTGCCTAACAAGTTACAATAAGACTAGACACACACACCCTCAAATCAGAGATAAATGAGGTAACCCAGTAGGAGAAAAAGGACTTCAAGAATAGACAAAAGAGTCAAAAACAACCCCCACTCTCACTGTTAGGAGTCTCAGAAGAACCCCAAGCTACCCAGCCATAGCATTCATGCAGAAGACCTTGTTCAGACCCATTAGAACTCTATTTTTTTTCAACATACTATTTCTAGAAATGCACAGAAGAATTTAGATAATAAGTACAGACCTTTAATGAGGACTCTTAGATGTTTGATTATGGAGTTAACCTTCACAGACAGTGAAAAACCAGTGTGATCTGGTTTGATCAAGTTGGTGACATGATTACAGTAGTACTTAGGAAAATTAATTTTTTTCATTTGCATGTAGAATTCTTTTCAGAAAGGAAGACAAAGGGAAGATGTTATTATAACTGTGCATAAAAGAACAATAGAGCTGGGACTAATGAAAGAATTCCTGTCATACTGTGGGTAAATTGAATACTGGGTAGCTGCAATGATTATAGTCTTTGTGTCTAAAAAAGACAGAAATTATCATATTCATAAAATGAGAAAATAACTTGCATGAAATTGTCAAAGAACAAATTTAATAGAGTTAAAATATAAGTTAATATTTAGATAACACAGAGGTCTATAAAGTTAGACTCTCAGTATATTACCAATATTACTCATATGTCAGATATTTTAAAGAGTTATGGCTATTATGTCAACAAAAACAACACATAACATTTATAAAGAGTTTAATATTTAATTTTTGATGTGTATGTATAATAATTAAATTATACAAATATTTGTATCAACTTAATATGACCGTAGAAGAGACTAGACTCTTTTTATGAGGTTAGTTTTAATTTATTTTCCCTAGGAAGTCTACATTTGCAGATAATAGTTAATTATTCCTGTTTTTTTTATATTTATTTTAATCTGGCCTAAGAATCTATTTGTTTCAACCATAATTCATTTCCTTTATTTTCTGGTGTCTGTAGGACTCAAGTTGATTAAGGTAGTATCACAAATGCTTGCTGAAGAAGTACCTGTAGGTAAATTATTGGGTTATTATTTTAATGGATATATTACAGTGTGTATCATCCAAAGAACAAATAATTTAGAAGTATTTTTAATGGCCAACTGCTTTTGAAACCAACAATTTAATTTTTTATTCAAGAATCTAATGTTACATTCAATATATATCAAATACATCTACTAGGTGGAATAGTATTTTATAGTTATTTATGTATATATCAACACTTCCTAAAGTTCAGGGCAGTGGCTATAAAAGAATGAGCATGAAAACAAAATAGAAAATAATTTTATTAGTATTATGAAATTTACAGTAAAAATATCAATTTTACATTACACTAGTTCCAAAATAACAATGACAAAATAATTTACCCTCCAGTGAAAGACAGAATATATTTAATAAATTATAACTGCTATGTTCTAGTTGTATAATGAAATTATAATTGTAGTCAATTTTTAATTTAGCTTTTTATCCCTACATGCCTCTGTGGGGTCATTGCTTAAGACTATATGGGGCAAGGCACTTATTTCTTGTTGCTGTTAATCACATTTCATAGTCATTGTATAATTTCAATTTATCTTGTAATAAAAAAACTCCACAAAACACATGGACATATAAAATGCTTAAAATTAGTTACATCAAAAAGGAATAACAATGCTCTTAATAAATACCACAGAATAAGATGTTAAAAGTCAGGTGTAAAGAATGTGTTATTTACTTTGGAGTTGTTGGCTAGTAAGGGGTCATAGATACCCAAGCTTTACAGGATATTCACCATGATCTTATTTATACTGCAGAGACTGGCATCAAAACTCCAGGTACTGAAGATACAGACTGTAGATAAATCAGGCTGGTACTCTCCTGGAGGGCCATCCCTACCGAGTAGAATTTATAAATTTTGAAGGTACTGTGACTGTTACTTGGTGAAAGAAAAATTATTCAGTATCACCTGCATATTACCTCAGTGAGCTGCTATACTGGCATGAGAATGGCATGCCCATTAGTGCAAAAGGAGAAGGAAAGTCATGAGATTAACCAACCACTTTCTCATTGGAATTAAGGTTCACTCCAAAAGATGAAATCTATCCATGATACAATTATTTGACCAAGAACTTGTGGGTACATGGGCCATTAAGTCTAGTGGAAAAACTACTACTATCATTCTGCTAAAGGGACAGCACAGTTTTTCCGGGGAAATAACTATTTTATTGTTCAGAAGTATTTTCCAGATGTGTTCTTTGGTCCTGAAGAAAGCATTTTCTTTTTTGTTTGTTTGTTTGTTTTACTATTCTTTTTAATTAATTTTTAAAAATTCTTTATTAATTACACTTTATTCACTTTGTATCCCCCCTGTGGTTCCCTCCCTCCTCCCTTCCCAATCCCTCCCTTCCTCCACCCTCTGCATGCCTGCCCCTCCCCAAGTCCACTGATAGGGGAGGTCTTTTTTTCCTTTTTTCTGATCCTAGTCAATTAGGTCTCATCACGAGTGGCTGCTGTGTCTTCTTCTGTGGCCTAGTACTGCTGCTTCCCCCTCAGAGGGAGGTAATTAATGAGCAGGCCAATCAGTTCATGTCAGAGACAGTCCCTGTTCCTATTACAATGGAACCCACTTGGACACTGAAATGCCATGGGCTACATCTGTGCAGGGGTCTTAGGTTATCTCCATGCATAGTCTTTGGTTGTAATAGCAGTCTCAGGAAAGACCCCTGTGCTCAGAATTTTTGGTTCTGTTGCTCTCCTTGTGGAGTTCCTGTCCTCTCCAGATCTTAGTGTTTTCCACTTCTTTCCTAAGATTCCCTGCACTCTGCCCAAAGGTTGCCCATAAGTCTCAGCATCTGCCTTGATAGTCTGCAGGGCAGAGCCTTTCAGAGGTCCTCTGTGTCAGGCTCCTGACTTGTTCCCTCTTTTCTCCTTCTTCTGATGTCCATCCTCTTTGCCTTAGAAAGCATTTTCAAACACTAATGTACTTAAGAATCAAATACAAATCAGGCATGATACTGCAAATCTGTTACTCCAATACTCAGGACAGTGCGGAAGAAGGGTTATGAGTTCCTGTATAGGTGGGATGTATAGGAAGACTCTGGCTTCCCACCCAACAATACAGAGAAAACATTAAGGAAGAAGCGGAGAAAAGAAGTGAAAGTACGGTGGAAAACAAAATGTGAATACATGTGTATCTTTGTATATCTCTTGGTTGAAGATGGAAGATAATTTTAAAAAGTAAACAATATTTAAACTGCGTGATAAATTAAGGAAATTCATTGATATTGGTGAGAAAATCTGTGTAGCTCATTCAACGGAGAAATGGTAACCTTCCAATAAATAATGCTGTCAAATTGAAAACATCACACAAAAGTTAAAACAAGACAGAATCCTCATTCAGATTTGAGACTGTTCACAAAATTAGGTTGCAGAGATAGTAACATAAAGTTCAAACCCATAAAACTAGACGATTACATATTATAAAACCCATGTGACCGTTAGTTCTGTATTGAAATTTTAGATATAACATCTGAAGCACAACTCATAAAAGAAAACACTCATATGATGGACCACAGTAAAACAACAACCACAAAACACCTCAGTACTATGAAGAATACTGCTTAGATGATGAAAACAAAAAATGCAGATTAGGCTGAAAATATTTGTAAATTATGTATTTGACAAAGGACTGATATTCAAAGAAATAAAATTAGTCTTGAATTCGATAAAAGAAAACAAACAAAGATAGGCAAAAACTGAGAAGATGTTTTAAAAAGAGAAAACATGTGGAAAACAAGCAATTAAACTATATTGATGTGCCAACACACATATTTTATTTAACACGGTCAAAATCTAAACTAATAACACCATCAAATATTGGCAGAGTTATAGGGCAATAATTGAATTTCCAGGGTGATGGGATTAGTAAATGCTACAGATCTCCTTGTAAATGTTTGATAGTTTCTTCTAAAATAAACAGAGTCTTTACATAAAATTGTGAAATCATTCCTTTTGATATTTACCAAAAAGTTTCACATGTATGCCAATAGCATCTCTACTAAAGTTTTCTAAAGTTGGAAGCAAATAAAATTGCCTTCTGGAGCTGAATACACAAACTGTGTAATTTGCAGAGATGGTAAAGCCATTAAGGCTAACCACACAGCCATAATTATTCACGGCGTAGTATTAAACTCAGTCCTAAAGATTGTGCATTATAAGCATAGATAAATTATCTCACAACCCTCATTGGTAAAGCTTTTATTTGCAGTAGATTCCAATTAAAACAGATCTGATCAAATAACCCAGAAGTGATCGAGGAGCAGAGAATAAGAGATTGTGGAGTGCTCATGCATAAGTGGAACATCAATCAGAATTCAGAGACCATGACAGAAGAGAAGGTGGAAAAGTTTTCGAGAATCAGTGATAATGGGTTGCTGCAAAAAACGTGGTTTCTGGTTGTACAAGTTTACATTCCCACCAGCAATGGAGGAGGGTTCCCCTTTCTCCACATCCTCTGCAGCATGTGTTGTCACTTGAGTTTTTGATCTTAGCTATTCTGATGGGTGTAAGGTGAAATCTCAGGGTCATTTTGATTTGCATTTCCCTGATAGCTAAGGAAGTTGAACATTTCTTTAAGTATTTCTCTGCCATTCTATATTCCTTTACAGAGAATTCTCTGTTTAGGTCTGTACCCCATTTTTAATTGAATTCCTTGATTTGTTGCTCTTTAACTTCCTAAGTTCTGTATATATTCTGGATATCAATCCTCTGTCAGATATAGGGTTGGTTAAGATACTTTCCCTGTCTATAGGCTGTCGTTTTGTTCTGAAAACAGTATCTTTTGATTTACAGAAGCTTTTCAGTTTCATGAGATCCCATTTATTGATTGTTGATCTTAGAGCCTGTGCTGTTGGTGTTCTATTCAGGAATTTGTCTCCTGTGCCAGTGAGTTCAAGGCTCTTCCTGATTTTTTTCTTCTAACAGGTTTAGTGTGTCTGGTTTTATATCAAGGTCTTTGATCCACTTCGATTTTAGTTTTGTGCAGGATGATAAGTATGGATCTATGTACAACCACTTTGGAAATCAATCTGGTACTTTCCCAGACATTTAGGAGTAATGCTACGTCAAGATCCAGCTATACCACTCCTAGACATATATCCAAAAGATGCTCAAGTATACAACAAGGACAGTTGCTCAACCATGTTTATAGAAGCTTTATTTCTAATAGTCAGAAGCTGGAAACAACCCATATGTCCCTCAGATGAGGAATGGATACAGAAATTGTGGCACATTTACACAATGGAATACTACTCAGAAATTAAAAACAAGGAAATCATGAAATTTCCAGGCAAATGGTGGGAAGTAGAAAAGATCATCCTGAGTGAGGTAACCTAGAAGCAGAAAGACACACATGGTATATACTCACTTATAAGTGGATATTAGACATATAATATAGAATAAGCATACTAAAATCTGTACATCTAAGAAAGCTAATCAAGAAGGAGTACCTTGGGCAAGGGGCTCAATCTTCATTCAGAAAGGAAAATGGGACAGACATCAGGAGAGGTAGTAAACAAGTAACAGGACAGGAGCCTACCACAGAAGGCCTCTGAAAGACTCTACTCAGCAGGCTATCAAAACTTATGCTGAGATTCATAGCCAAACTTTGGTCAGAGTGCAAGGAATCTTATGAAAGAAGGGAGAGATAGAAAGACCTGGAGGGGACAGGAGCTCATTACTGGAATCTACTGGACTTGAATGTTGGATTTAAACTGTTGTTACAGTTGTTCTGTCTCTTTCCTAAAGAAGCACGAAGGTGAAATTGTTATCTAAGTTTTGTTCTCTTGGTAGAAGGTAGAAAAATGACATCTCTTGAAACTATCTGCACCCCACTCGTGAAGCAAAGTAATCTGACCAAGCCAAAAGTTAATGGGAGGGGTATATTTTATTCCCATACTAAGCAAAGTCAAGAATAGGGAAGAAAAGCGAATTCATGTATAAATGAAGCTGTCTGCATGCTGAATGTAGCATACAAATGACTTTGCCTCTTTCATGTCGTTGTCATTCTCCATTATTTACAATTATATCTCAGAACTAATTGAAATGATTATCAAATTAGCTAGCTTGCAATCTGTTTTGATACTTTAATGTCATAATCTTAATGATCACCAATTTAGATATACATTTTTCATGTCTACATAAAAAAGAGCATAAAGAAGATTGATGATTTTTTTTGATACAAAAGTTAGGACAAACTTTGCAATGTTAATTCTAATTAGATAATAAATATGTAGTACATATCAATATGTCCAGGTCAGGTCAAGGTGTTATTTGTTTGGTTATTCAGTTCCTCTACCATGCACTATTTTTGTACAGCTGTGTTGGAGGATAGGACTATTAATATTGTTATCTTTGTAATGTATGAGCAGGAGTTTTTGGTGATTTTTTTTAAATTTGCTTGTTAGCTTTTAATGTACACAGAGTCCCACCAAAGCTTTTTGATAACATACTCAGTAATGTTCTGTCTGGAGTATTATGATCAGAGAAAAATACATGTAGTAACTGCATTCTCTGTATTTTGGCTTTCGGAAATATTTACTAATAATATGAGTTAGATGGACATTGTAATCATTCTAAAACGAATCTATTCTCAGGTACTTAAAGTCCTTCCATGAGCTTTTTTACCTTCTAAATGTCTGTGACTATGATAGGTGTCTTAGTCCATTATTGTGTCTATAACAAGATACTTGAGCTTAGGTAACACATTAACAATTGAGACTTTTATTTTCTCACAGTTATGCAAGTTGGAAATCCAATTTATAGGTGACACCATATTTAGTTATTTGATGAGAGATGATCTTTATTTCCCTGGATGATGCTATGAGATATATGCTCCAAAGATTATCTTCGTAATTTTGTGTGATTCCACAGTTATGCTGAGGAGGATTGGATAGTTGAGGTGCATGCGAAGGTTTTTCCATCAAGTCCTTAATCTCATTCATGATAGAGAAAGCTCCATGTCCTGATCAGTGTTTTAATGCCCTTCTTTTCTCAGCACTATATAATTGGCCATTAAATTTTAACAACTGAACTTTGGAAAGGACACAGTCCAACCATAGTATAGGCCACTCATTGCTTTGCATCAATATATTATTAAAGTATATTGTAGAGTAGACTTAATTTTTATTTTAAAAATTAAAATTTTATTCACAAGTATTGATCCATGGATATTAATAAAACACCACAGAGATGAACACTATACACACAGACACATATACAGAAAAATACACTCAAAGCCCTTTAAAACTTAAGCCAATTACAATAATATTAAAATTCCATTTAAAGTTATTTTATTCCATCAGATACTAAGATGTAACCATTTGCTACAGAAATAAGTAGTAGTAGTCTTGAAAAATGCATCATGCCATCTTTCCTCTAGCATTATTAGATTATATTTCTCCATCCTTTTACATCAGAATATGACTATGTGACTGTATTATAATGTGACCAGCTGATATTTTCAACCTCTACTTTTATAAGTCAAGCTAGAGGTCATACTCTTCCTTACAGCGGTAGTTCAAGTACACTCATCTCTGGTTATTGAAGCACAGTAAAAGCTTTACCACATGTGGCTGCTACATGATGGAAAAAATTAGTTTCCTAATGCTAGTGTAGGACACACTTTGTCCTGTTAACATTGGTTTGTCTATTGATATGAAATTATTCCACAAAAGAAATTAGCTTTCTCTTTTAGTCTTTTTTTTTTTTTTTTTTTTTTTTTTTTTTTTTTTTTTTGCTTTTCAGTCCACTGTATTTTCAAAGGTGATTATTGACCCCAGAGGAAAAGTTGTAAACCAACTACATTTCTTAATAGAATAAAAGAATGTTTAGATTATAGCAAAACAATATCTTAAAACATATCTTTACCCAGCTGAAATTTTAGTATAAACTCATGCATCAAGTTGCTTTCCATTATTTACTGTACTTTAAAAATATATACAATTATGATATTCAAATGTGTATTGAGTCATATGACCAAACAAAATGATACCATGGGATAGTGACTAGCAATTCTAGTAACATGACCGCCACTGACTAGAAGTTAACTCATAATTCTAAGCCATCTTAAAATGCACACACACACATATATACATGTGCAAAAACTTCTGCATGCAAGAGAAAAATAAATTCAAGTTGTCTTGCTTACAAATTTCTGATGTCACAGTGCAGGGGTAAACATGTCTTCAATCTTTTAGGATTCTTGAAGACTAGATCACTATTCCTTAACAAACAGATTAAGAGAAGTTTAAGATTTTGCCGATGCAGCCTTTTGAGTTCTTGTATTAAAGTCCTATGGCTTTTTAAATGTCCCATCTACTTAGCTGTGAATGTTTTAAGCACCAATGTCAATGTGATGGCTACGCATGGCACATGTATAAAACATCATGTCTGGTTGCCAGTGGGCTCTTTGAATACTCAAACTGTAATTAAATGGGGTCAGATTTGGATTTGCTAGGTTTGGCATAAATAATGCCCTAGGTTTGGCATAAATAATGCCCTCATTTAATCTCTTTTATTTTAATTACTGCATTATGAATCTTATTCACTAACATCAATGAACTCATTGTGGTTATTTGATTATCAATACAACATCATGATTTAATACACAATTTCTATATATATATAGAAATATATCAGGAATATATCAGGACAGAATTCTTTTGATAGCGGAAAAATCTATTTTTTTAATTATAGAGGTTAGCTAAAAATATGCTCCTTATAATACAAAGGATAGTCTTACTTTACACTGTTGTGCAAAAATTCACACAATTTGAATACAGTGAACATTTGAGAGAACCATTTCTAAGTAGAGTATTTAAAATGTGCTATGAAATTTTCTATTTAAGAGAAAATGATTTATTTTTTGTATCAGCTTGATTATTTTTCCTGTTTTGTGCATTTATTTATTTTTTTATTAATTAATTCAATTTACATCTCGGCCATAGGTCCCTCCCTCCTTTCCTCCTAGTCCCATCCTCCTCATCATCCTCTGCCCCTATTTTTCAGAGTAGGGCAGCCCTTCTGTCCAGAAATCCTAGTTCATCTATTCACATGAGGACTTGCCTTCCTCCCTTGTGGCCTAGAAGAAATGTACCATCAGCGGGAAATGATCAAAAAGCAGGCAACATAGTCCATGTCAGACATATCACGCACTGTGCGGTGGCACACGCCTGTAATCCCAGCACTCATCTTGATTCTTAAAGTTTAACTTTCAGCAGGTGATTAAATTGGAATTGAAAATTCACTGAGAACAAATACTATTTGAGATAATATTTGGAAGCTTTATATAGAAAACACTGCTAAAATGTGCACAAGATTGAATAGTTCACTCTTTTTTGCTTTAGCTACTTATTTTTAAATGCGGTGAAAAATCTATATTATTTCTTAAAATCACAATAGTTGCTTAAAACCCGGAGCACATAATCAAATATGAAATGATGTGATCTCCATTTTGCTTGATAAGCTCTGCTTTCCCATTTAAGCCCAGGGGATAAACAGGAGCAGAGTGCTGGGTGCTCACATAAGACTCAACAATATTTCGGTAGAAAAGAAATCAGAGTCATATTTTAAATCCGGCATTCATTGACGTATTGATCAAGTAAAGTCATAATGCATAGTTTATTGACTTTAAAATCTGTTTTGTTCTCACTTCAGACAGATAAAATGAACAGTTAATTCTTGTACAATTTCTCATTAACTTCAACTTGGAGTAGTAATAAGAATTTCCCGGAGGAAATAACATCTGCAGTGACTTTCATGGCTGTAGTTTGGATTTCCTCACTACAGCCCTGAGAAATACAAGTGGGGATGCGCTAAAAGTGAGAAAAAAAAAGTGAGAAAAGAAAATAGTGTATTCCTGAACTAAGTGCTCCTGATGCTTGTGCCTGCTGGGACTAGGAGTGGGTGTGTGCACTCTTCGTAGAAAATCTGTGGCTATGTATGACCTTATGTGGCCCAACACAAATGTCCTGTTATGAACATTTTAGTTCAGTGAGGGGAACAAACCTTAAAAATGAAACAGCTGGACCAGGAGGATGGCTCAGCAGAAAAAGGTATTAACAGCCTGCATTTGATTCCTGGAACCCACCTGGCAGAAGGAGAGAAAGAGAACAGAGTCCCCCAAATTGTTCTTTGACCTCCAGCCATTGTGGGATGTGTGCACTTACACAATAAATAGCTGTTTTAAGTAAAACAATGAAGCAGACAATGATTACAATTGATGGAGAGGATAAAGTTATCTATATCCCCTCTATTCATATTCCCACCCCAGGTACATGAGGATGGTAACCAAAAGGTAACCGTTTATCAAATACAAATTTCCTACCAAAGGTTCTTGGCAACAGTGTAGTGTATTGTTTTTTATATTAATAATTTTAATATTTTTATAAATTAAGAGTTATTTTTTAAATATTATTTTTAATTTTTAAAAGGGAAACTAAGCTTTTTTTGCCTTTAGTTCTATTTATGTGGTAGACTGAATTTATTGATTTATTTTTTTATTTCTTTTTTAAAGGTCTTTTTTTCTTTATTAATTACACTTTATTCACTTTGTATCCACCCTGTGGTTCCTCCCTCCTCCAGTCCCAATCCCTCCCTTCCTCCACCCTCTGCATGCATGCTCCTCTTTTTTTAGCTTTATTTTTTAAAATTTTTATTAATTACACTTTATTCACTTTGTATCCACCCTGTAGCTCCCTTTCTCCTTCCCTCCCAATACTTACCTCCCTCTTCTCCACACATGCCCCTCCCCAAGTCCACTGATAGGTGAGGTCTTCCTTTTCTTCCTTCTGATCCTATTCTATTAGGTCTCATCAGGAGTGGCTGTATTGTCTTCCTCTGTGGCCTGCTGAGGCTGCTCCCCCGTCAGGGGGAGGTGATTAATGAGCAGGCCAATTAGTTCACGTCAGAGACAGTCCTTGTTCCCATTACTATGGAACCCACTTGGATACTGAACTTCCATGGGCTACATCTGTGCAGGGATTCTAGATTAAGTAATCACGAAAGAGGAGTCTGGTTAAAATGATCAATCCCCATTCAGAAAGGCAGAAGCATGGACATCAGAAGAAGGAGAAAACAGGGAACAAGTCAGGAGCCTGCCACACACGGCCTCTGAAAGGTTCTACCCTACTGGGTATCAAAGCAGATGTTGAGACTTATGGCCAACCTTTGGGCAGAGTGCAGGAAATCTTATGAAAGAAGTAGGAAATAGTAAGATCTGGAGAGGACAGGGACTCCACAAGGAGAGCAACAGAGCCAGAAAATTTGAACACAGGGGTCTTCCCAAGACTCATACCCCAACCAAGTACCATGCATGGAGATAACCTAGAATTCCGGAACAAATGCATAATTAATAATGTGTGTTTATAAGCTGCATGACAATGATAATTAAAATATTCTCTGACTAAGATAGAAGTACTGTTACATTTAAATTTCTTTAAAATTTGATTGTATGTATCAATTATAAATAGCTTCTTGGTACACATAAATAAATATGTATGCACCCACATGTATGCATGTATATATGTATGTACATATATAATGTGTATATATTTATATATATATATATAAATTCTGGATGTTAGCCCTCTGTCCGATATAGGGTTGTCTGATGAGTATACTTTCTCAGCAACTTATGGAACCTTCTCCAAAATTGACCATATAGTCAGGGACAAAGCAGGCCTCAACAGATACAAGAAGATTGAAATAATCCCTTGTATCATATCAGACCACCATGGTCTAAAACTAGACCTCAACAATAACAGAAATAACAAAAAAACCTACACACACGTGGAAACTGAACAACTCTCTACTCAATGTCAGACACCTGGGTCAGGTAGGAAATAAAGAAAGAAATTAAAGACGTCCTAGAACTTATGGAAAATGAAGGTACAACTTACTCTAATTTATGTGACACAATGAAAGCAGTGCTAAGAGGAAAGTTCATAGCAAAAGTGTTTTCATAAAGAAATTGGAGGCATCTCATACAAGCAACTTTATGGCACACCTGAAAGCACTAGAAAAAAAAAAGTAGACACATCCAAGAGGAGTATATGGCTGGAAATAATTAAACTCAGAGCTGAACTCAATACATTAGAAGCAAAAAGAACAATTCAAAGGGTCAATGAAACCAAGAGTTGGTTCTTTGAGAAAATCAACAAGATAGACCAGTTCTTAGTCAAACTAGCTAAAAGGCAGAGGGAAACTCTCCGAATCAACAAAATCAGAAATGAAAACAGATGCTGAGGAAATCCAAGTTATCATTAAGTCCTACTTCAAAAGCCTATATGCAACAAAATTTGAAAATCCAAATGAAATGGACAATTTTCTTGATAGATTCATTCCACTTACCAATGCTGAATCAAGATCAGGTAAATAAATTAAATAGTCCTATATCCTCTAAGGAAATAGAAGCTGTCATCAAAAGTTTCTCTTCAAAAAAAAAAAAAAAAGGTTTAGGGCAGAATTCTTTTTTTTTTATTTTTATTTTTTAATTTTTCTTATTAGTTACATTTTGTTAACTCTGTGTCCCAGCTGTATCCCCCTCCCTCATTCCCTCCCCAACCCCACACTCCCTCCCTGGTCTCCTCCCTGCCCCTTTCCAAGTCCACTGATAGGGGAGAACCTCCTCCCCTTTCATTTGACCCTGTTTTATCAGGTATCTTCAGGGCTGGCTGCAAAGTCCTCTGTGGCCTAACAGGACTGCTCCTCCCCTGGGGGGCGGTAGGGGGGGTCAAAGAGCCTGTCAGGGCAGAATTCTAAGAGACTTAAAAGGACAGGATCCTCATTCCCAGAGACTGATCATGGATGATATGAAGTGTTGTATGTAAAGTACCTGCAAAGCCAGTGTATGTGATCCACTCTTTGTATCCAAATCTGGTCAAATTCTAGATTGAACTTTCCTTTC
Source organism: Rhombomys opimus (assembly GCA_010120015.1). Taxonomy (NCBI): domain Eukaryota; kingdom Metazoa; phylum Chordata; class Mammalia; order Rodentia; family Muridae; genus Rhombomys; species Rhombomys opimus. The sequence goes on along the minus strand of REGO01000366.1, from coordinate 554,596 downwards.
TTTACTAGGATCCAGAAAAGGCACAGTGCCCATCACTGACTTAAGTAATGAAAATCTGTAAGACAGAAAATTACCAAGTCTTCTTTTTTATGGTTAGTAAGAGCTAACAACAATTATTTGGAGATGAGAATAATAGGGATTGGGGAGTTAATTTTGTGTTTCAGTAACTGCACTTAAATTTACACACAGAGAAACAAAACCTAAGCATATGAAGTCCTCTACAGATGGTTGGTACTCACTGAACATATATGGTAGTAGCTTTAAGTGGATAAAGATGTTATGGATTTAATTCTCCTTTAATTAGGAGGTGGATTCTGCTACTTTTCTCTGGGCTTGCTTACAATTGCCTCAGTTTACAAATACAACCCCTTGTTTCTCTCCAAGAAATATAACAGGCAACTTGACCTCTTGAACCCCCAGGTTTCCCTTTAAAATGTTTATATTCCCATCTAAAGTATTACCTGATCAGAAGACTATGTATTTAAATAAGGCCACCAAAGCCTGCCAGGTAAAATTAACATAGTCTCTAAATTATTATCATGAAGTCTTGACTTTACAATGTTTTGAAAGTGTACCCATACAGCCGTTAATCATTAAAATTTTCTGTATAATATTATTTAAGTTACATTTGATAGTTACTATTTCATTTAAATTAGGTATTGTGTTAGATTATTTTGTCCAACCATAGATAATTTTAATATTCAGAGAATGCTTAGAGAATATTATATTAAACCATTATACTTGGCAGATTAAATACATTGGATGCAGTCTTGACTTAAATATTTGAACTTTCATTTTGGATAAGTTTGTAAGAATGTAACCCTATTCCAACTTGACAGGCATGTTTGCTACTTCTAAGGAGATGATAGCATACACTGCAAATACTCAACTTAGCCTTGACTACTATATGTGTGAGTCACAAATGTTGAACCACATTAATAAGGATGTTATTTAGTATTTGAGTATTCATCAGGTGATATGGTTATGAGAAAGAAAACTTAGCCTCCTGTAATTCACTTTTGTACATTACTAAGAACAATCTCATGCCTATGTAGGCAACTTGGGTTGGAATATTTTACCTACATATCTCTGAGCTGGAAAAGAGAAGGGGATAGCTCTGAAAGGCATCTCCCTGCAAAAATCTCTGATACATATTTTGCTATTTCCTTTGTATAAATTTCAAATACAGAAACATTACTAAGACAGGCGTGTAGTCATAAAACAGTCAGGGATAACAGTAGTAGTGCAGAGAGACCATACTGACTCAGGATCAAAGCTGTGAGTAATGGAAATGTGCCTCTCTCTCTTCCAGGCAGCAGGCCCCTGACTTCAGACTCCATCCCTCTTTGCTGTCTCTAAGCCCCAGCTTCCTTCCTAGCTCCCTTCCTGCTTGCATTTCCATAGCGCTCAGCTCTGTCACCATTGTTCTTAGGGTTCAGCACTCTTGTAATAAACTTTGCCTACTCTGTTTCTTTCTTTCTTTCTTTCTTTCTTTCTTTCTTTCTTTCTTTCTTTCTTTCTTTCTTTCTTTCTTTCTTTCTTTTTTTCCCTAGTCTGTTTCTTTAAAAGACTGTCCTTCAACTTTTAAAGAAATAAAAGGATACTTGAAAGTCAATTATATTCAGAAATAAATGGGAGAAAAACAACAGAAATTGAGAAGTTGTCAAGAAATGTTTTTCTGGATAACTTAAAATAGGTTGACATTTTGAGACTTAGATGTTAGTTGCCAAAATAGGTTTAAAAACATTTGTTCTGCTACTTTCCATGTATATGTAATTCTATCAATATAGTTTCACTGTGCTGTGAAAAAATGGAACAGAGTAAAATATAGCATATAGGTATTTACATCAGTATCCGTCAAACTACTTTGTTATAGTCTTTATATATCATTATAAAATAATTCTTATCCAGTGTTGTGGCACACAGTTTTAATCTTAGCACTCGAGAAGAAGAGACAGGTGAATTCCTATGAGTGTGAAGCTCTCCTGGCCTATAAAGAAATAAAAGGATACTTGAAAGTCAATTATATTCAGAAACAAATGCGAGAAAAATAGATAGATAGATATAGATAGGTAGATAGACCAATAGATAGATAGATAGATAGATAGATAGATAGATAGATAGATGGATAGATAGATAGATAGATAGATAGATAGATAAATGAATGAATGAATAATTAAATAAGATTTTGCCTAAAGAGTATACAAAATTATTTCATGGTAACTTTCTCGGTGACCAAGTGGTTTAAATATGCACATAAAATCATTTTTCATATCAGATAATAATATAAACAGAATTTTAAATGTCACAAATAGAATTGGTCAGTTTTCACTAAAGTTATTTATGGGTCTGTGAAAACAGCAAATTATTCTTGAAACCCTCGGACTTAAAAGGGCAGAACAGCAGTCACCAAACAACAAAATTTTAGATGATTTTTTTTTGTCACTTGTTGGCCTGATGAAATATTAAAAAATTCTTGGACAGAGGCTCTTTAAGACTTGTAGAGTAAACAAAAGTTATAAGACTCTGAAAACAAAGAAATCACAGATGACAGAAGTTCCATAGAAGCAGTAACAACTCCCCGGAATGAAACACCGACTGGAAGAGCTGCCCGGGATATAGCCATTCTGAGTCATCAGCATGCTTGAGTGGGGTTTTGCTGATGCAGCTACTTTTATGCCATCTATATTCTTGCAAGTAAACCCAATATACTCACTGGTTCACTAAACTAGATGCGTGTGGGAGGGTTTTCCTCTGCTCTGTAATGAGTGCCCTGTGAGGGACGGGGGAAGTGAATAGATATTTTTCACCATTTCCCCAGGAAAAGCCAAATAAATTTACAGAGCGATAAAAGAGAAATGTAGTCAACAACAACAAAAATAGCAGTAGTACAGTCTGAAAGAGTGACCAGTGGTTAGGGATACTTACTTCCAAGTACTACACCTTTGAAAACATGGGAGAGACAAAAAAGTCTAAAACTAAGAAATCGTTGTGTGGCGCTGATCTTTTTTTTTTTTTTTTTTTTTTTTTTTTTTTTTTTTTTTTTTTTTTTTTTTTTTTTTTCTTATGGGTAAAGACTGTCTTTGTATTATTCAAATGCTAATTTCTGTGCCAGCACAGAGCTGTACCAGGCCTACACTTTAGTAATGTTATTCATTGGCTGCACCATGTTTTGTAAACACTTCCTTCAACATCTTCTGATGATTTAATAAAGAGCTGAACATCCAATAGCAAAGGCAGGATTTCTGGAGGGAGAGATAGGAACTATGAAAAAAAAATAATCAGAGCGAGAAGAGTTGCCAGTCAGACTTGGAGGAAGACACATGTGCTAAGACTAAGATACTGAGGAGAGATAATAGACCACATGTGCAGACATAAGCCAGGCTTGTATTGCGGGGCTAGGAGAGTTGAGAATCTGCCCAGCTGCAGTCTCTGTGTCATTATTCAGGACTTTGTAGTTCCAAAAAAAAAAAAAAAAAAGTGCTGTTTTACAAATGGAGACATTGGTCCAAGATCTGTCCAACTCTTGGAGATTACCACCAATGATAGCATAAACATAACATAAAATTTAAAATGAATCATGAAGAGATTATACTGGATTTCCTTTCAACCCCAGGCAAAAGACTGTTTAGATTCTCTACACCCTAGCGTCTGTCTTCTTGCTGTTACAATTTATCTACTCTTCTTTTATGATACATCCTTGAGCTTTATTATATAAGGCTTGACTGCAGATGTATTTTTCTTATAGAATTTTCAAATCTTCATCCACTCTGGCCTTTTCCTGTCATTTTAACGAATACATTATATTGACTTGTATTGTGTTATCATCTCTAATTACATTTTTATGTTAATATTCAATATTTGTTAACATTACACAGCTATGTATAGCTACTATTGCCATTCAGTGCCCTAACAGCCAGGAAACTAGGATGTCAGTATGGTTATGATGTCTCCTACACATCACAGGGAAAATGCATACTTGAACTCTGAACAATATGGTTGTCTGAACAAGTCCATCATAATAACATCACCTATCGACATGCATGCCAATGGGGATGAGAAAAATCCCACACAATCCTACCATTAAATAAAGAGCTTTAGATGGTTAATGACTGTGGAGACCTCAAGAGGCATAATTAAACAAGTCGTGTGTAGTGGAAGTTTGGTTATGTTATGTAAATATGTTTTTGTGGTAATCTGAAGTGTGGGATATGGGGTTCCATAGCTGAGAACAGCCTCTTGAGAGGCACATGATTTTGTCAGGTGATAACAACCTTGTGGTAATCACTGCTCATAGAGGGGGTGTAGTTTTTGAAAGCTGAAAAAAAAATCTGGTACAGACTCTGAGAAGGTATAAATAGGAGTCCAGAGAAATAAATTTTTGCCCTGAGATGCTTGTAGAGAGAACCACTTCAGAGAGAGCTTCAAGGAGGTTACTGCTGTGCCTGCTGTTGCTGCTGGTCCTTGTTGCTGCTTTTGCTACTGCTGGATTAGTGCATTGCTGGATTGCTGGATTGTTGGTTCCCTGGTTTGCTGGATTTCTGGTGTGCTGGTTTCCTGGACTGATGTACATCCTGATGACAAAGAGTAGAAACACCCCAAGGAACTACATCTAAAGAGGTCTACATCCCCTGTCCCTACTAACCTTCTTTCTCTCCTACCTCTGATTGGAGCTTAGAAGGGAGGTAGAGGCTTAAGGAACCATAAATAAAGTGGTTAAAAAAATTTAAGCCTACAGTCATGGATTTGTGGAGGAGAACAAGTACATTGGAACAGTTTGGGGAAGGAAGGGGACAGAGTGATGTAGACGCAGTACCCATATGTTGTACTCACAAATTAAATTAATGAAAAATAAAATTCTGTAAGGGCAATAAAATGTCACTATGTGTAACTACTGTTTTAGAGTGAAATGTATATGAAATGGAGCCAGTGTGAAATGAAAATTATAGGACTATAGTTTTATACACTGGATAATAAATAATTAGAGAGAGAGAAATTTAATAAAGTAGAATGGAGTGTTTCTTATGTGATTGAATTGTATAACACATACATGGGACAGAGAGTAAAAAGTGGCAAAAGGTAATATATAAATATATATATATCATTGAAAATTAAAGAAAAAAGTTAAAATAATTTCAACTAATAGAAATATATATGTAAGTAAAAAAGTAAAAATAATCCCCTCAAAACACACAGAATCAAACATTCAGAACCATAACCTAGTTACAAAGCTGTGATTTTTATCAATAGAACTTGAATGTTGAGTAAAAGGCATTCACTTTAGAGTATTTATAATCAAACTTTCAATTTCATTGACAGAGTGATAAAGGAAAGTGAATGAGAATGTCAAAACATGCATTTAAAATATGAGAGTATATTTAATACCAAATACCAGTATGTTCTAGATAAGCTCAACCAATGAACTTGATTAGGGTGATTGAAATAAGATAAAGAATATTTACTACTTTTATAAATGGTTTATTTATTTGTAAATAAGTAGGCTTATTTTCAAATACCTGACAGTGTTACTCTTAGTAATTTATACAAATAAAATCATTTAATGGGTATAGCAGTCATTTGCTGTGTGCTTTTGCATGGGTTTTTTTTTTTTTTTTTTTTGTGCCAAAATTTTATTCTGTTCTATTTTGCAACTCTTACATTCATGAAGTCTTTTTTCTTTTCTTTGTTTAATATAACTTTTTATTTATTACATTTTTTAATATGTATCCCAGATGTGCATGAATTTTAATGGATGCCATGACAAGGTACTTCACATTTAGTTGTTTATATAAACACATATTTACTCACTGTTTTCTGTATATGATATAGCTAACAGCTTTATAAGCCTAGAACCAAGTACTACAATCCTGACTCTCATCTCCTGGGAAGAACTTACAAGTTTGAGCCATCTGTTGTATTTCTTCTTTCTTTCTTTCTTTCTTTCTTTCTTTCTTTCTTTCTTTCTTTCTTTCTTTCTTTCTTCCTTTCTTCCTTTCTTCCTTTCTTCCTTTCTTCCTTTCTTCCTTTCTCTTTCTTTCTTTCTTTCTTTCTTTCTTTCTTTCT
>REGO01000366.1:473670-548493 GCA_010120015.1 Rhombomys opimus | reverse complement strand
TCTTTCTTTCTTTCTTTCTTTCTTTCTTTCTTTCTTTTCTTTCTTTCTTTTCTGAGATGATATTTTCTCTTCATTATCCAAAGCAGCTATCATGGTCAAGTTCTGTCTACACATGGGAACTCTCACTTTCTCTCTGTATTTTCTTTATGGTTTTATCTTCAGACAAATGTCCCTATCAAATATTCCTATTGTCTTAGGAGGCAGTGGTTACACAAAACTACCTGAATTATTGGAGATGATTTTTCTCTCTTCATATTAATGCAAAAAAAGAGCCTTAATTCTATTTGTGAAGTTACTTGACATCAATATCTTGGTTGGCATGTGATTGAATAGCGGGTATGAGATTCTTGGTTGAACATGTTTAAAAACTTTCTTATAACATTACTATCTTTCTTTTGTAGGGCATCAAGATAGATATTAAGCACTTGAATACCCAACGATGACAGAAGTTTAAAATAGAGGGGCTGAATATTCAGGCATTAATATTATGATCCATATACACACATATATAATAATCATTTTGTCATAAGGAATTGTGTCTAGAAATATATGCTAGTATAATAGCAAGTATTACAGACAATTCAAAGGAAAGCGTGAATCAAGAAAATGGTCAGTATTCACAAATTGTAAATCCAGACACATTAAATGTTTAAGTGTAAAAATAACATATAAAGCATAAAAGAAAATTCAACTAGTTTCCACCTTCTCTTGGAATGATAACCCTAAAAGAAACTAAGAGAAAATGACACACAGAAATGACACATCTACAATAGAGATGTTATAATTAGAACCCTATTTTAAATGCATAAAATCTCTTTACAATGTTCAAATCATAGATAAATCTATTAGGAAGATAGTATTTGTTTGTTGTTTTGTTTTCTTTTGGCTCACAGTCTTCTCATGAGCTCACAAAGGACTTAACTCTTAAAGATAATATATTAGTCTAATTTCTCTTTTGGAGCAGCCAGACAGAATGGTTTCCATCTTGCTTTTATTACACTGTGAAAGGTCCTTGTTATCACAGCAAGTAAAACACCAGAAAGAAAGCATGCAGCTCAGAAAGAGTACAGTCATAGCTTGCTGATAAGACCAATCTTTAAATACAGCATTTAAGAAAGTGCATTCTGGGTTTTGAAACTTAGTAGAGTTTCTCCAGAGTTGGGAAAGAGCAGGGCACATTTTTATGTGTAAATGTCACAGAGGAAAGGCCTGCGTTCTTTGTTTCTGTGGTCCTGTGGGCTTATAACTTCAGAGGGATCACTTCTATCCATGAAAGTAGGTGACAGATTGTAGTAGGTTTATCCTATATTATATGTCTATATGAGTGAGTATATACAATCTGTATACCTAAAGAAGCTAATCAAGAGGGATGATTCTGGTTATAAGGCTCAATCCCCATCAGAAGAAGAAGAAAACAGGAAACAAGTTAGGAACCTGCCACAGGGGGCCTCTGAAAGGCTCTGGCCTGCAAACTATCAATGCAGATGCTGAGACTTACGGTCAACTGTTGGGCAGAGTGCATGGAATTTTATGAAAGAAGTGGGAAATAATAGGATCTAGAGAGGACAGGAGCTCCACAAGGAGAGCAACAGAACCAAAAAATTTGAGCGTAGAGGTCTTTCCTGAGACTCATACTTCAACCAAGAACCATGCATGGAGATAACCTAGAACCCCTGCACAGATGTAGCCCATGGCAGCTCAGTGTCCAAGTGGGTTCCATGGTAATGGGAAGAGGGACTGCCTCTGAAATAATCTGATTGGCCTGCTCTTTGGTCACTTCCCCCTGAGGGGGCAGCAGCCTTACCAGGCCACAGTAGAGTACAATGCAGGCACTCCTGATGAGATCTGATAGACTAGGATCAGAAGGAAGGAGAGGAGGGCCTCCCCTATCAGTGGACTTGGGGAGGGACATGTGTGGAGAAGGTGGAGGGAAAGTTGGATTAGGAGGAGGGAGGGAGGGGTTTATGGGGGGATACAAAGTGAATAAAGTGTAATTAATAAAAATTAAAAAAAATAAAGTGTATGACAATTTTTTCTTTGTTGGATGAAATCAAATAAAGATGGTCCTAGATTCTCCCTTCACATTCTTTTTTTTTCTTTTGAGAGAGGGTATTACCATACCAGTACTTGGAACTAAACTTGAGTCCTAAAGAATAGTAAGTGTTTTTAACCCCTGAGCCATCTCTCCAGGTTCCTGTGCTCACTCTTAAAGCCTCTCTAGTCCTTTACTCCAGCATTGTTGAAATAAAACCCTGTGTCTTTCTCCCTCATACTCTATTTTTAGAGTGGTCTGTCACATTGTGCTTGGTTTTGTGTAATATCTGCCTTGATACCACAGCACACACACACGCACACACACACACACACACACACACACACACATGCAAAAAAAGGAAATATGATTCCTCTAATCTATTTATCCTAAGTATAAATCAGTCACAAACAAGGCATAAAAAGGAAAAGTCCCCTTTCAAAGTCAAATGTAAATTTTGATTTGATTTCCATGAACTCATTACTTTAACCCCTGAAAGTGAGTGAGTTGGAGTTATGGATATAAAAAAATGTTACATCTTTTCCATATGTTTGGTAGAATTAGAGAGTTTCATACAACATATTTGACCATAATCAACTCCCTTCAACTCCTCTCAGATCTACTCTCCTTCCTTATCTACCTAACTATGTGGTTTTCATTTGCTTTGTTTTATTTTTACATTTTAAGTCTTCAAGATATATTTGTGCTGTCTAAATGTTTTTGCATATCTGGTTCTCTATTTAAACATGGCTGACTTACCAGAAGTACACTCACAGAGAAAATTTTTCCCTCCTCAAAAAGAGCAGTTAAAATTGTCAATAGCATCATGAACAGGGATGGGATTGTATGCACAACTCTATTCTCCATGCTGGGTATGATGTGTTTTGTTCTTGAAGGTTTATGCGCATGGTGTCACATTGCTGTGAGTTTGTATGTGTAGTTTCCACAGTATCCACAAGATATTTCCACAATCTCTGGCTCAAACATTCTTTCGACTCCTTTTTCTCCAGTAAACCCCAAGTCTTGTGAGGAAGTGTGTGGTGCATATATTACTTTTGTAGTCTCATTCCTTGCACCTTGGGCCATTGAAAACCACTATGTTAGTCAACTCCTCCTATGCATAGAATCTTCCAAGATTCAAGTTAAATAATCATTGATCTTTGGGTATAATGATAGAACACCAGGAGTCAGTTTATTGTTTTGTCTACTTATCAAAATAATAGTAGTAAGTTTTTAGCTGACATCAATGGCCTATATAGCTCTACGTTCTTAGCTTGATAATGGAGCAATATATGGGCTTCGTTGTGTGCTGTGAGACTTAAGTCCAATCAGAAAGTGGTTGTTTACTCTTATGTTGTTCATGCCACTATTTCACCAGTGGACAGGTTTCACAAGGCCAGTCATTATGGTAGTTTGGAGAGTTCATAGCACTTTTCTGCTCTGGTAAGGTGCACAGTACTTTCTATGAAAGTACTAGCCAGTAGTGGGGAGAGTCAATCAGGTCATACCAGCTTGTTTCAGGTTCTTTGAGACCTCACTGGCTTACAGCTTCCAAAATGGTAAACTATTTTATTGGTTTGTTTATGATTTCTAGCAAAAGAATGTAAGTAATACATTTGGAACCCAAAGATTTCTGAAAGTGAAGAATTCTGTCTTTCTGTCTTGGGAGTCATTAAAAAAAAGAAAAAGAGATTGTTGTGCAGTTTGTGGAACATGAAGTGACAGATTAAAAATAATACAGATTGTCAAAGAAACAATCTAGGCAATTTTCAAGGCCATTTTTTGCTCCCCACAGAATGATGACAAGGCCATTTTGCTGAACATAACACTTACTCAACTCATTGAATATGGAGAATTTGATCTAGTGTCTACTTAGAGCCTTCTCCTCTGTTGCCTAGTGACATGGTACAAGAAGATCCTCTATACTCTGCCACCAAAGGGGAAATATGAACATAAGGCAGTCATAAAACCTTTGACATACAATGATGACTTTTTGCAAGATGTGCTTTTGTAATAGTGCACATAGTCTTGGGGGAGTAGGCAACTGTCATCTGATTTGATTTCAGTACCATTCCATGAAATGAAACTCATACTCAACTCTGCTTGGGTGGCAAAGAACATGAGACTAGATAGGACAGGGACCTAGGGTACAACCAAATTTTGCTGTTCTGCTAAAATAACTCCTCTCACCAGTCTGCTATCAACAGGTGGCCTTTGCTCAGCCTTCACCATAGAAGCTTCCTTCTGCAGTAGATGGGAACAAATATAGAAACCCACACCTGGAAAATGTACAGTGAGAGACCTTGAAACACTCAATCCTAAATGAGATGTCTCCGTCAAATCTCTCTGCTAAGCACTAAGGGAATGCTAGAAGAGGAGAGAGAAAAATAGTAAGAGCCAGAGGGGATAGTGGACACCAAGGAAATAAGCCTTCTAAATACAGCATCAAATAATTGTGTTTCATGTATGAACTCACAGTGACTGTGGCAGCACACACAGGGCGTGGGTCAGCATCAGAGAGGGTCCTAGCAATGGGAAGAGATAAGCCTTCATCCCTAACCCAGAAACTATCCCCAATTGATGACCATGAGCAAATGAAAATCATTTTTCTCCAATGGAAACATGGACACTGGGGACACAAACTATTCCCAAGGGCAGGCTCCATGCCCAGCAGTAGGTGACCAACACAAAATGAACTCCATGACGTCTTGGGATGTTCTTTGTCTGATAACGTTTTGTTCGGGTATTTTTGTTGGGGTATTTTTTTAAACCTTACATGTCATTTATGTATATACTATGGTTTCCATTTCTGCTTTTATGGCACTCCAGCATGAGAGAATGTATGTTTCTGCAACTAATATGTGCTTCTGTGTTTTTTATTCTGTTTGTTTGCTTTGTTCTATTCTAGTTTGTTTTTGCTTCAGTCTATTTTATTATTATTCTCTAGAAAGCTGTTTTTTTTTTTTTCCTAGCAAAAAAGAGAAAAGGAGTGAATTCAGTTGGAAGGGGAAGGGTGGAGGATTTTTGAGGAGCTGGAGGGGCAAAATCTGCATTAGAACATATTGTAATGAAAAGCAATCTATTAAAACAAACAAACAAAAAGAAAACAAAGTTACATTAAAAATGTAGACTATTTACGCTGTACTCTTCTTTCTTTGGCATGCAGCTTTTTAATAGCCCTTTATTGAGATCCTATTTAAAGAATTTAGAAAGTTTTAAAGTAACTAGAAATTACTATAGCAAAAAAACATCCAGAACTTTATTTTTAAAACCAAATTAAGAAAAGGAAAATATACACTGTAATTCCTTATTAAGGTACAAGGTATTGCTATTTTAATTATCCTCAAATACACCTTCCAATTTTAAAATTAAAATTTTAAAAATTTTGTTTTATCTAACTGTTACTATATTTTTAGCCTTTATATAATTTGTGGGATTTAAGAATCAAATGTAGAGAGTAAAATTTATGGAATTACATTTTAAGAAAACATATTAATCACATAAGAAAGTGAAAGATTTTATTGTAACAACAAAGCCTATGGGAAATTATTTATCAAATTTGTCCTATCAAAACTCAAAATATTAGTTAACAAATTATGAAAAGATGAACAGCAGGGACTATGTGAATGTACTCCCATCATATATCTGTACGTCTCCAGTGCCTGCACCCAATTTCATGCCTCAAAGATGAATTTTTAGTTCTTACGTTAAACCAATCTCTGTCCATGTGTTAAATTTTATTGTCTATGTATACACAATGGCGTCATTCTAGGCATTCTTTCCTGTGTCATGTACCCTGATATGTTCACGTCTTTTTCTCTATTGAACTATTTTCTCTACATAGAAATATATTGTATTTTTCTGAATCTGATTGTGAAGCAAAATACAGACTTTGCCTTGAGCACTCTTTTCATGGCTTCTATTTTGGCATTGTTTTGTTCCCATGTTGTGGCAACAGTCCTGAAATGCCTTGCCTATCCTCATCTGCTCGGCCAGTCTCCTTTAAATATGATCCAATTGGGCCTTGGTCCACAGAGCTTCCTTATGACTTCCCTGCTGTTAAATCAGCTCCTACTTGACCTAACAGTGGCATTCCTTACCTTAGGTTGTGCTGTGCTTTTCCTCCACACTCTCCAGCTTTTCCTGATTCCTTTCATGTCTTGCTGTTTGCCCTTTCAGCATTTTCCTTATCTCTGGCTCTTGAAGTGGGCCACCACAGGATCAGAGCATGTTCTCCTCCTTGTTTGCCTTTCAAGATCCCATTTCTTCCTTGTCTCTCTGTCAGCAGTTCTGAAATTTGTATTTGCAGCCAACTCCTTTTTCCTGAAACACACACACGCACGCACGCACACTTGCACAAACAAATCACATGTCTAGCCAACTGTGCTTTTCTTGATGCCTGAAAAACCATATCGAGAATACAGCCACATCTTATTTTCTTCCTATGCATCAAGCTTACACTGCATTGTTTCTCTCCTGCTGTCTGTGATGTTAACAGCCATCCTCACAGTCGTATTGAGAATGTAGAGTCATTCTTTAAGAGCCACAGTTTGATTTGACAACTCCTTTCCTCACAATCCCACACAGCTCCTCAGTTTGCTCCAAGGGCATCATGAGAATCTTCTTCGATCCTGCCAGGCCCAAAACACTCTGTGTCTCAAAGTAGGTGTCACTTTTTAATGCTCTCTCTGCTTCACTCTACTACACAGGTCGTCACTTTTGTCTTTTTCCAACACAGCAGGCAAGTAATTATAAACAAGTACAAGCCACCAAGCGAATGCTGAAACATAGGTGAAGAAAATGTCTACATTTGTTATATACGATAAAATGCAACTGAGCAATCAGCCTAAAGTTAAAAACAGGCTGTTGGTGCAGCCTCAAAACCTTGAGGACTGTTTTATATTTCCAAGAAGCCATTATTTATTACTGATGTTAGTAATAATCTTCAAATAATGGTTCCTTACCATTTATAATGTATGTGAAAATGATAATCTATGTCCACAAAACTATTTTTTAACAATGCTTATTACCTTTTGTTACATATTTTAATCAACCTTAGACCTAAATCAAATTAACTGTCAATTTAAAAATAAAAGTAATATAAAGTATATTTAACATCACTCAGACTAATGTTTTGAAGAACATTAGGTGAGTCATATTTTGAAATGAAAATACAGAATAAATGTGTAAATGCATGTGAGAAGAGATATAACTCTAAAATGACTGTCTGTAGTTAGTGGGCTTAGTTTTATTTCAACACATATCTATAACCTTAATATTGTATGGATATATGATGGAAATTTTAGAATCAGAGTGAATTTCTGTTAAGAGTCATCATATTTATTACTTAATATTACAATTACCAGGTGGCTTTTCAAAGGTATGCTCTCATCGGCCCATGAAATAGTTATTGTTTCACTCACTTGTGTAGAGTATTGTTTCAGATGCTGAGAATACAGCAGTGACTGAGACATCTGTTTGTTATACTCCTTCAACAGTGATGTCATCCATACCCAGGTTACCTCTTTCTCCAAGCTTACTTTCCTTCACTTCACTCTGCTTCCTCTTAAAATAATATTTAGGTAAAACTTTTAAAACGTTAGTATTTTTTTCTTTATATTTTTCTATTTGTCTCTCAAGAAAATATTTTACCTAAATAACTACTAAGCAAAAAAACCTTATAATTTATACATATGTAAATAATGCATATAATATCTAATGCTTTTGAATAAAATATTTCTCTCTTATATTTCAGTTTTCTGTAGACATCTGTCTACACTGTACATAAAAGCTGCCAAATCAATGCTTCCTTTCCACTTGATACAAAGAGACACTTTTCAAGCCATTACCTTTAACAATGTGCTTTGTCTTGGCATTAATCTTAATACAGCAATAATTCGCTTGGCACCAAAATTTCATCTACCATCCAAATATTTCGAAGTATGTACAAACATTAATTAAGTAGTACAATAGCTCTGTAAAGAAAACTATTATTACCATCCTTGAAGTGAATAGATTATTGAAAAGGAAAACAGCAATGGGGAACTCATTTTAAACTAATCAAAGGAGAGGAGATTGTTGGCCATAATACTTTTAGTTCACGACTTTGCTCAAAGTAGTAGAAAAAAGGGTTGGAAAATGGGTGGGGAACATTAAAAGAGAAAGTAGCACAAATCCTGAAATTAGACTGTACCATCCACATCATCCCTCAGTTTAAGATACAAAAAGAGAGTGATATTAATTTGAGTAGTTTTTGAATTACAACTTATGCAAAGCAAAATCTCTATGGTTAAAACTACAAAAAATTCTAAAACTCAAATACAGTCATTAAAAGGAAAAGGCATTCTTTATTTGCTTGTAGTTCTTTGTGTATGGATGAGGTGTCCTGAACTTTCCCTCATCTATGTTAGCATGTCTTTTGGTATTGTCCTTAATCCAACACCAGGTGATCATGCCTGAAGCTATGTGCATTCAAGTAACATTCTACAGACTGGGCAGGCTGTATTTACACATTTGGGAGTGTGTGTGTGTGTGTGTGTGTGTGTGTGTGTGCAACAAAATTAATGAAAAGGAGGCCATTAATTTTATAGAGAGCAAAGAGTGCTATGGGCTATTTCATTGTATAGGATGGCTTGAAGGGAGCAAATAGAAGGAGAAAAAAAAAAAAAAAAAGCCCAAACCTCTAAACATATGTTATCTATACCCAGCAAATGGACAAACAGATTTATAAGAAAATTAATCTTACTTTCTCTTTGTGCAGCTTTGTTGAATTTAGCATCATCTAATTTTAATAATTGTCAGATTTTGGACAGTTTCACTGTGAAAAAGATTTCACGTTTTGCTGATTTGTAATTGGCAATGCGTTCTGAAGGTAAAGCTGTGAAAGACGTTGGAGTTAACGGGCTTATGCTCTGCTCAGGAAGCACATTGCATTTGCATTTTCCATAGCTCTCAGAATTAGGAGAGATATATTGTGTTTGCATGAAAGATAGTTTCAGAATTATTTCAATCCTTTTAAATACAAGTGGGTGAAAAATTTTGAATGGAAATGAGATTAGCCACTAAGGTGTGGAATATGTGGAGGATGTCACGATGTACTAGAGCTACGACATCATGAAAAAAAATAGCTTCTCAGTTATTTTGATTAACTTTTCAAAAGTTGACAGCTACCTTCTCTGCTAATACATGAGATTTGGGGCATGTACATCTTTGTCAAACTGTAATAGAATAGAGATCACCTTATAAAATACTAATGTGTCATGCAGTGGAAACTCCATACTATTTAATATGAGCTAATTTAACCTTCCAAAAGAAAGCAGTTAATATTTTGCAGTTAATGTATTGTACCTAGAAAAGAAAATTAATTTTTAACTAAAGTCTAAATTTCACAAAATATGTAACTTATAGTTTAGGATTCTTTTATCTGAAAAATTTAGGTAGTTCATTTTTACCTGTTTCGCACTGATTCATCTAAAAGATTTACACAGAGAAAGGTGTTAATTTAAATGTTATTTTTTATAACTCAAATTTATACATTTTATGGAAGTGCTTCTAGAAAACAAGTGAGCATTTTATTTAAAGCAACAATTATTAGCAGTAATAAGTAAAAAGCTTTTATCAGGTAATAACAAGTGACATTTATTTACTTACTTAATCTATGTGGAATTCTTTGAGACAGACACTGTACGTAGCAAAATTTATATATAAATTTGTATGTATCTTGGGAAATACAAAGTAAAAACATGAAAAATGTTTTACCCAGAGCAGTTACAGGCAAATGTCACACCTGCTAATTGTATGGAATACTTTATTTGATCTTGAGAATAAAATGAATCCAAGTTATTTCCCTTCTTATGGAAAATGGGATTATGCAAGCTTTGAAAAACAAAATCAACGAATCAACCAACCAACCAACCAACCAACCAACCAACCAACCAACCAACCAACCAAGAAACTTAGATTTTTGTCTTTTAAAATCAGGCAGAAGTGTCCTTATCTGAAAAGAGCTGATGAATTTGGAAAGAAACTAATATTGGCATGTTTCCTTACCAATTGCTTTTGTCAGTGTTGTTTAGGGACTATTAAGCATCTCTTTTTGCTCCTATTTTCTCTGAAGTTCCACACTGATTTATCTAATAGATTTACAGATAGAAAGCTGTTAATCTAAATATTATTTCTTATAACTCAAATTTATACATTTTATGGAAGTGATGCTAGAAAACAAATGAACATGTTTTACTTAAAACAATATTTATTAGCAGTAATAACAAAAAGCTTTTATCTATATTTTTATCTATGTTTCCTATATTTGTACTGCTGTGTTATATTTTATTTTAATTGTTTATCTTTTTAAATATATCCTTCTCTCATATAATACACCCTGACCAAATCCTTCCCTCTTTCCACATCTCCTAGTTCCCCCTGACCACACAAGCACACTTCCCTTCTCCTGCAGATCCATTGCTCCCTGGTTTCACTTCAGAAAAGGGCAGGCCTCCCAGGGATACCAGATGAACATGGCATAACAAGATGCAGCAAAACTAAGCACAAACCCGCATATCAAGACTGGACTATGCAACCCAGCAGGGGATGAAAGGAACCATGAGCAGACAAAAGAGTTAAGAGGCTACCTGATAAGCTAGGGTCAGATGGAAGGGGAGGAGGACCTCTCTTATCAGTGGACTTGGAAAGGGGCAGGGAGGAAATGAGGGAGGGAGGGTGGGATTGGGAGGGAATGAAGGAGGGGGTTAGAGCTGGGATACAAAGTAAATAACCTGTGATTAATATAAAAAATAAAAATAATAAAAAAAGGAAAAAAAGACCAAAAAAAAATAGAATTAGAAGCACCCCACTCACAATGTTAGGAGTCTCACACAAATCCCAAGCTAGACAACCACCATATCTATGCAGAGGACCTAGCACAGACCCATGAAGGGTCCCTGTTTGCTGCTTAGGTCTTTGTGAGTTCCAATGATCCTTGCTTAGTTTATTTTGTGGGCTGTGTTCCACTGGTGTCCAAGAACCCCTGACTCCTACAATCCTTCCTCTGCCTCTTCCTTAGGGTTCCCCAAGCTCTGTCTAACGCTTGTCTCTGGGCCCACAGGTCTCTGCATCTGTTCCCATCAGCTGCTGGAGAACACTTCTCTGGTGATGATTGGTCTGGACACAAATCTATGAGTCCAGCAGAAAATCCTTAGGGATCATATTATTGACTTTCTTTTTGTTAATTGCATTTGATTTTACCCTAGGTCTCTAGGCAGTCTAGTTTCCAGATTTTGGCCAGCCAGGCAGTGTCAGGCATAAACTCCCTCTTGCAGCAAGGGTCTCAAGTTAGACCAGCTATCACTTGGTCACTCCCACACACTCTGTGCCATTATTGCTCCATTGCATCTTGCATGCAGGAAAGGTTATGGGTCAAAAGTTTTGTGGCTAGGTTGGTGTCTGACTCACAACATTGGGAACATAGCCTAGTTAAGAGTCTTTTTCTGAAAACAAATACAAGGCAAAGCAAATAAGATATCATACAAGAAAAGCAGCATTTAGTACTGTCAAACACCATGCATGAAATGATGCATACAACTAGTAAAAGACAGGCTTTCAAGAGGGATGAACCCACTATGAGTACCAATCCCTGAATAGCCCAGCTCCAGGACAAACTTTAACACAGGCCTCTTCCATAGCATGCCCCAATAATGGTAACAATATTACCTTTTGGCTGTAATTTCATCTTCCTCTATTCTATATAAACTTTTGAAACATTTTAATGCACCTTGGTTTCCCTGTAAGCATTGTTTATTTATTGGTAAACATTACTTGTTCACAATTTTACACTACCTTATTCTATGAAACTTTTGAAACTATGTTTACCTGTAAGCAGTTTTGTTTGTTAGTTTGTTTTTTTCCACCATGTATCAATATCCCTCTTTAGGGAATTTTTTCCTTTTTTATTATTATCATTTTTTTACAGCTTATTAAATTTGTATACTGGCTGTGGCCTCCTCCCTCGTCTCTTTCCAACCCCATCCTCCTTCCCTCTTCTCCCCATGTGCTCCTCACCTAGTCCACTAATAGCGGAGGTCCTCCTCCCCTTCTATTTGACCCTAGCTTATCAGTTCTCATCAGGACTGGCTGCATTGTCTTCCTCTGTGGACTGACAAGAGTGCACACTCCCAAGGACAGGCAATCAGAGAGCCTGCCACTGAGTTCATGCCAGAGAAAGCTCCTGTTCCCTTTTACTAGGGATCCCACTTGGAGACTGAGTTTATAAGTTACATCTGAGAAAAGGTTTTAGGTCCTCTCCATACATGGTCTTTGGTGGGGTATCATTTGCTTCAGGAACCTCAGAGCTCATTTTTTATTGGCTCTGCTAGTCTCCTTCTGGAGCACCTGTCCCCTCCATGATTTTCTGTCTCCCCCTTCGTTCATAAGATTCCTGCACTCTGCCTGAAGTTTGGCTATGAGTCTCAACATATGCTTCCATACCTCTATCAGTAGAATGTTTCAGAGGCTGTTTGTGGTTGGCTCTTGTCCTGTTTCCTGTCTTCTCCTGCTTCCAATATCTATTGGAATTGTCCTTCTGAATGAGGATTGAGCATCTTCCCTAGGGTCTTTCCTTGTTGTTTATTTTCTTTAAGAGTATAGATTTTAGTATGTTTATCCTATATTTTATGGCTAATATCCACGTATGAGTGAGTATATACCATGTGCATCTTTCTGCTTCTGGGTTACCTAACTCAGGATCTTTTCTAGTTCTTACAATTTGCCTGCAAATTTCATGATTTCCTTGTTTTTAACAGCTGAGTATATTCTATTGTGTAAACGTACCACAATCTCTGTATCCATTCCTCAGTTGAGGGACAACTGGGTTGTTTCCACCTTCTGGCTATTATGAACAGAGCTGCTACGTATATGGTTGAGCAAATGTCCTTGTTAATTACTTAAGCAAGTTTTGGATATATGCGTAGGAGTGGTATAGCTGGATACCACTGGAGGTAGCAATATTTCTAATTGTCTGAGAAAGTGCCAGATTGATTTCCAAAGTAGATGTGGAAGTTTATATTCCCACCAGCAATGGAATAGGGTTGCTCTTTCTCCACATCCTCTCTAGCATGAGTGGGTGTAAGGCAAAATCTAAGGGTCATTTTGATTTGCATTTCTATGATGACTAAAAACGTGGAACATTTTTCTGCCGTTTAATGTTTCTCTGCCATTCTATATTCCTCTATAGAGAATTCTGTTTAATTCTGTATTCTATTTTTAATTGGATTACTTGATTTATTTTATTTTTTCAATTTTTATTTTTTATGTTAATTATAGTTTATTCACTTCGCATCCCAGCTGTAGGCCTCTCCTTCATTCCCTCCCAATCTCACCCTCCCTCCCTCAACTCCTCCCTGCCTCTCTCTAAGTCCACTGATAGGGGAGATCCTCCTCCCCTTCCATCTGACCCTAGTTTATCAGGTCTCATTAGGACTATCTGCAATGTCCTCCTCTGAGGCCTAGCAAGGCTGCTCCTCCCTCATGTGTGTGGGGGGTCAAAGACCTGTCACTGAGTTCATGTCAGAGACAGTTTCTGTTCCCCTTACTAGGGAAACCCACTTGAATGCTAAGCTGCCATGGGCTATATCTGAGCAGGGGTTCTAGGTTATATCCATGCATGATCCTTGGTTGGAGAATCAGTCTCAGAAAAGACCCCTGTGCGCAGCTATATTTGATCCTTGTGGCACTCCTGTCCTCTCCAGGTCTTACTAACTCCCCCTTCTTTCATATGATTCCCTGCACTCTGCCCAAGGTTTGGTTCTGAGTTTCAGCATCTACTTTGATACACTGCTAGGTAGAGTCTTTCAGAAACCCTCTATGGTAGGCACCTGTCCTGTTTCTTGTTTTTTCATACTTCCAATGTCCATCCCATTTGTCTTTCTAAGTGAGGGTTGATCATTTTACCCCAGGACCTCCTTCTTGTTTAGCTTCTTTAGGTGTACAGATTTTAGTATGTTTATCCTATCTTATAGGTCTATTACCCACTTATAAGTGAGTATATACTGTGCGTGGTCTTTCTCCTTCTAGGATACCTCACTCAGGATGATCTTTTCTAGATCCCACCATTTGCCTGCAAAATTTATGATTTCCTTGTTTTTGATTGCTGAGTAGTATTCCATTGTGTAAATGAACTACAGTTTCTGTATCCATTCCTCCGTTGAGGGATATCTGTGTTGTTTCCAGGTTTTGGCTATTACAAATAAAGCTGCTATGAACATGGTTGAGCAAATGTCCTTGTTGTGTACTTGAACATCTTTTGGATATATGCTTAGGAGTGGTATAGCTGGATTTTGAGGAAGTGTTATTCCTAATTGTCTGAGAAAGTGTCAGATTGATTTCCAAAGTGGTTGTACAAGTTTACATTCCAATCACCAGCAATGGAAGAGGGTTCTGCATTTTCCACAACCTCTCCAGCATGTGTTGTCACTTGAGTTTTTTATCTTAGCCATTCTGATGGGTGTAAAGTGAAATCTCAGGCTCATTTTGATTTGCTCTCTGATGGCTAAGGATGTTGAGCATTTCTTTAAGTGTTTCTCTGTCATTATATATTCCTTTATAGAGAATTCTCTGTTCAGTTCTGTACCATATTTTTTAATTGGATTGCTTGATTTGTTGCTTTTTAACTTCTTTAGTTCTTTATATTTTCTGGATATTAGCCCTCTGTCAGATATAGGGTTGGTGAAAATCCTTTCCCAGTCTGTAGGCTGTTGTTTTGTTTTGCTTTGCAGAAGCTTTTCAGTTTCATGCGGTGTGTCTGGTTTTATGTTGAGGACTTTGATTCACTTGGAATTTAGTTTTGTGCAGGGTGATAAGTATGGATCTATTTGCAATTTTCTACATGAGACATCAAGTTAGACCAGCACCATTTGTTGAAGATGCTCTCTGTTTTGAATTGTATGATTTTGGCTTCTTTGTCAAAAATCAAGTATTCATAGATGTGTGGGTTTATTTCCGGGTCTTTGATTTGGTTCCATTGGTCCTCCGGACTGTTTCTCTGCCAGTATCATGCAGTTTTATAGTAAAACTTGAGCTCTGAGACGGAGATACCTACAGAAGATCTGGAGGAAGGTGACTCGTATTTATCCAGAATATATTGTAAAATGCAAAATGTTGCTTAATGGTGTGGTTTTATTATACTAATTTACATACAGAAGTTATTTTTAAATACATTTAGTATTAGTGTTTTTCAACATTGTTGTACTGGAACAATTAAATGTCTAGTCTTGATAAAAATATTTTGGCACTGTGTTCTAGCTTCAATACTTTATGTGGCAAATAGACACAACAGCTTTTTGAAATATACAATCATGGTATTCATTAAATTCTGGGTCTCACTATATTTTTCCACTGTATGAAGCTCATCAGTTCAAGGGATCCTCCAGTTATTGAAAACATAGATGCTTTCTTTATATCCAATTATATTTTAAATACATCCAAGTAAATCCTGTAAGTTTAGTGAGATAATTCTTAGTACAAAATATTTTTTTTTTGATGGTGAGTTCTTTTCTCAGGTACCACATTTTGATTTAAGTGTCCTACCCTTCTTATTCAAATATTTCTACTGTATGAAATCAAGTTGTTAAAGTTCTTTAGTTTTCTATAATCTTTCAAATAATAATTCAAAGTGGAAAGATGTAATTTGGATGTGTAATTGTCTCATTTCTGCTTCAATACATTTTATAGAATGATGATGGACTTCAGTACTTTTTTCTTAAACATAGTTATCAATTTTTCACATAAAACTTTAAACACTGAAAAATGATAAAACCTATTTTAAAATCATAGTATATATAGAATTAAAATATATTTGTACCTAATTAGATGATTAATACTAATCATGATTACACTTTTTAAGCTCTTGTGCAGGAGCTCTGATTTATAAGGCTCTGTATAACAAAAACACTTGAAGGTAAGTTCCTGAACAACCTTTGTCATAGTTTACCACATACAAAAGTTTTCTATGTCCATTCTTTGGACATAGCTAGGTTGTTTACAATTTATGGCTATTATGAATAAGGCTGCCACAAACGTAGTTGAGAACGTGTCCTGTGGTAGGATGGAGCTTCATTTGGGTGTATGCTTGGGTGGTATAGCTCAGTCTTGATGTAGATCCATCCTCAATTTTCTAAGTAACGCCAGGTTAATTTTCATATGGCTGTACAAGTTTGCACTTCTACCAGCAATGAAGGGACATTCCCAATTGACAAAGGAAATGTGGTCCATTTACACAATGGAGTATTACTCAGTTTAAAAAATAATAATAACTTCATGAAAATTTCAGGCAGATATATGGAAAAAGAAAAGATGATCACGAATGAGGTTTCAAATACCCAGAAAGACAAACATAACATATATTCACTAATAAGTGGACATTAGCTATAAAGTAAAAGATAATTGTGCTTCAATCCACAGACCCAGAGGCCAGATAACAAGGGAGAACACATGATTCTCCCTAGGAAGGGAAAATAGAGTAGATGTGGGTGGACTGGACTGGAGATGTGAGTAACTGAGAGAGGCTGGGTCAGTTTGGCGGAGATGAAGGGAGAGAGTACTGGGAAAGACAGCTAGAATTGTCTTGGGCAAACTTGAGACAAGCTAGAAACCTAGTGCAACAGACATTCCCAGATGTCTATGATGGTGACCCTAATGAAGATTCCTTATAGTGGGAGAATAGAGCTTGAAGCAGCCATCTTCTGGAATGAGTCAAGACTTTCAATGGAGGGACTGGGACACCAACCCAGCCCTCAAACCTTGGACATACAATGTGTCCCTCCTACAAAATATGCTGTAGTAAAGGTGGAGCAGAACTTATGGGAGTGGCCAACCAATGCCTGGTCCAGCTTGAGATCCATGCCAGGAGAGGGAGCCCATACCTGACACTGCCTAAATGGGCAGGAACCAGAGGCTGGAAATCCCAGAGACCTTAAACAGAACCAAAAATGATCAGAGAAAGTCAACTAAATGATTCTTAATGCTACTCTGATATACTTGTAGACTGCAGCTTAGCATAATTGTCATCAGAAAAGCTTCATCCAGAAACTAATGGGAGGAGACACAGAGAGACACAACCAAATATTAGGTAGAACTCTGAGAATACTGTGGAAGATCAGGAGAAAGGGTCTATGAGCCAGAATGGTCAAGGATACCAGGAGAACACAGTCCACAGAATCAACTGAGCAGAGCTCATAGAGGTACACAGAGACAGAACCAAAAATCAGGGAGCCTGCATAGGTCTGACCGAGGTCCTCAGCATGTATGTATGGTTACATGGCTTGGTGATATTCTGGGACTCGTAACAGTGGAAGCAAGGGCTAGCTCTGATTCTTTTGCCTGCTTTTGAGAGCCTTTTCCTCCTACTGAGTTGCATTGTCCAGCCTTAAAATCATGGGATGTGCCTAGTCTTATTGCAACTTGATATGTCATGTTTGGTTGCTATTCCTGAGAGGCCTGCCCCTTTCTGAAAGGAAATGGAGGAGGAGAGCATTTGAGGTAGAGGAAATGTGCTAGGGAGACTGGGAGAGAGGAAGGAGGGAAAACTGTAGTCAGGATGGAAAGATTGAGAAAAGAATAAATTAAAAAATTAAAAAGAAATATTTCTATGACATTTCTCAGAATACACAAAGAAAAACTTTCTTCCTTTATTATTTTCCATTTGTCTGGAAAATCACAAAATAAATCAAGAAAGCTCACGAATTTCTTACTTTCATTAATAACAGTAACATATTGTAATGTACGTAGTATCAAATAAATTTATAAGTGATATCTTTCTTGACACAAAAATTTTAAAGTAGGAAATAAATTTTGTTATGATTTGTCCATTTTGTTGTTGTTTTTATTGAAAAAAATTTTGTACAATATATTCTGACTATGGTGTTTTACCTCTGCCAAATCCAGGCCCTTTCTGCCTCTCTTAAAAACAATTAGGCATCTAAAGAAAAACAATAAAATATGCTAAATCAAACAAAAAATAACAGAATAAGACAAAACAAACAAAAGAAAAACAGCCAAAAAAGTATAAGAAGCACATATACACCTAGAGACATACACATGCAGACATGAAAGAATCCCATAAAAGTACAAATGGAAAGTTATAATATATTTAAAAAGGGCCTGTGAGGAAAAAAATGCCCTCGCAAAACATTATCAAACAAAAAGCTTTAAAAAAATGCCTTTGAGTTGATTTTGTGTTAGCTATCTACTGCTAACCATCTGGCCTACTCTAAAGAGTGGGTTGTACCCAATTTTAAAAGAATAGGGCACAGAGCTAAACAGTGAATTATCAAAACAGAGGGATATTGAATGTCCAAGAAGCACGTAAAGAAATGGTCCATTTCCTGCAGCATCAGGGAAATGCAAATCAAAACAACTCTGAGATTCCATCACACCTGTCAGAATGGCTGGAGGAGATGAGGGAGGAGGCCACATCCAGAATACAAAGTGAATAAATAATACAAAGTATAATAAATAATAATAATATCCAAAAAATAAATAAAATCATGGGAAGCACAGAAAACAGACAAACAAAAAACAAACAACAACAATAAAAAGAACTCAAGTGACAGTATATGCTGGCAAGGTTGTGGAGAAAAGGGACCACTCCTCCATTGCAGATGGGAGTGCAAACTTATGCAATCACTTCGGAAACCAATCTGGCACTTTCTCAGAAAAGTGGGAATAGAGCTACCTTAAGACCCACCTATACTACTTCTGGGCATATACCCAAAAGTTGCTCCACCATAAAGCAAGGATGCTTGCTCACCCATGTTCAAAGCAGCTTTATTTGTAATAGCCAGAAACTGGAAACAACCTAGATGTCCCTCAATTGCAGAATGGATAAAGCAAACACACTATATTACACAATGGAATATTACTCAGCTATTAAAAAAAGAAATAATGATATTTGCATGCAAATGGATGGGACTAGAAAAGATCATCCTGAGTGAAGTAACCCAGACCCAGAAACACACTGATGGTATGTACTCAATTGTAAGTGGATTTTAGCCACATAGTACAGGATGAACGGACTACAATGTACAGACCCAAAGAAGAAAAGTAACAGGAGGATCCAAGGGAGACTGCTTAAATCTCACTCAGAAAGAGAAATAGAATAGACAGAGGTAATGGGTGAAGAAAGGGAACAAGGTAGGAGAGGAAACACAGATATGAGGGTGGAGATGAGACCTGAGGAGAAAGGGGTGGGAGGACAGAAGGCCTGTAGAGAAAAGGGAAACTGTCGACAAGGGCATCTCTCTTACAAGCATGAGACCTAAGTCAGGGTAGTCTCCTTGGGGGGGGGGAAGTTTGAGAGGGACTCTAGCAGAGACTCCTAGTAGCAGGGGCCATAGAGATGGAAGAGGACACCCTTCAACTAGACAAGTCTCCTATAGAAGGAGGGGAACAACAATCCACCCTCAAAAATCTTCGACTCCAAATTCACCCTGCCTATAAGATGTGCAGGGATAAAAAGAGAGCAGATATAGTGGAGACTGAGGAAAGGTCCAAACAATGCTCAACCCAAGACCCAGCCCACGGGAGAGAGCAAACCTCTGAAACTATTATCAGTACTCTGCTAAGCTTGCAGACAGGAGTCAGAGGTGTCATCTGAGAAGCTCCACCCTGCAGTGCCTTGAAACAGATGCTGAGACTCACAACCAAACATTGGGCAAGGTGTAGGGAGCCTTGTGGGAAAGTGGGGAGAAGGAGAAAAAAAACTTGGAGGTGACAGGAGCTTCACAAGAAAAACAACAGAGCCAACTAACCAGAACCAAGAAGGGCCTGCTGAGACTGAAGCAGGTCCATGCAAGGTCCTTGTTTGTTGCCTTTGCCCCCTACAAAGACGTAACTGATGGGCAGCTCAGGCCTCATATGGGTTTCCTAGTAAGGGGAGTGGAGGCTCTTTCTGACATGGATTCTCTGCCACTTTTCAATTACTTCCCTTCTGAGGGACTGCCTTGCTAGAGCACAGGGGAGGAGGACATGCACAGTCCTGAGATGAGATTTGATGAGCTAGGGTAGATCGGGAAGGGAGGCTCCCCTTTTCTGAGGAATAGGGAAGGGGGATGGAGGAGAGGGAGGGAGGGATGGACTGGGAGTGAGGAGGGATGTGGCTATGACCAGAATGTAAAGTGAATAAATAAATGTATTAATTAAAAAAAAAAGAAAGAAAGAAAGGGTTGCATCCCACTGATACTCCGTTGGTGAAAGCTAACCTTTCATTTGCAAGTAGTTATCCCCTAACTGTGAGATACTTCATTTTCAGTCAGAGTGAGACTCTGAAGTACTGAAATATGGAAAATTTGACAACTCTTTTCTAAGAGAAGCTTAATTTCTTCACCAGGGTCTCAAAGAGCAGAATCCATTGAAATAATAAAGAGTCATTAAGTAGACAGGGGTTAACAGCATCTGTTTTACTTTTGAAGGAACTATTAAGGCTTTCCTATGCTCTTTCCAGTGTTTACATTAACAATCCTGACTTTCAGGAAATCTTTCCGTTCACCCCTTCTGACACATCCTAAACTTCTGAACCTTCTTTGTGTTCCTCTTCTGCCATCACCTTCACATAAAATAGCCGTTGTCCAGAACAGGTTCCCATCTGGGCAACCATGATTTCTGATTGGCTTGCCCAAGCCCATGTTTACAGCAAACTGTTCTGATCAAGGTATAAGAAAACTGACATTCCCTGAAAATAGCAAGTGGTTAATGAGGTTAATGGGAGCACTACCTTTCTGGATGTCAAAGCTTTCATGTCTATAATTCCTTAGCCTTAGCTTCTAGGGAAGCTGGGAGGAGAAATCAGAACCAAAAACTCGAAGCTAAAAGACTGTAGCTCTGGAAATTACGAGGGACTCTCAGGATATGAAAGAGGCTCTTGAGCCATGGTCAGCCTGGGCTTCACAGTGAGACCTTGTTTAGAAATCAACAGACCAAACAGGGGAGAGTTTACTACGCCCTTTATCAGCTTCAGAGGTTAAGTATCCAAACAACCACATGTCTTTTGAGAAACTGGGCCTCTGTCATCTGGCTCATCTCCATTCACATTGGCTGTACCTCTTGCTACATTCTTTCTCCCATTCTGGGCTTTGGCTGCCTTCTCCAGTTTGAAGCTGTCTGCAACATTTCTGGTAAATTGCACTGCTTATCAATTGGAGATAGTTTCTGAATTAGGTATGGGGACTTGTGTTCATAATTCCCCTCAGCACTGTGATCCCATATGGCATAGACCCATGCAGTACCTGTGCATGCTGGCACAGTGTCTATGAGTTCTTATGGGTATTGTTCCTACTGTATCTAGAAGGTCTTATTTTTTTTACACTCTTTCTGCCTCCTCGTCTGCAGAGTTTCTTGAACCCTGAGGGAAGGAATTTGATGGAGACATCTTATTCACGACTAAGTGTTCCATGGTCCCTCATCTCTGCATATTTTCTTGCCTGTGGGTCTCTTTTTGTTCCCATCTACTGCAGGAGGAAACTTCTCTGATGATGGCTGAGCAAGATACAGATCTATATCAGAATGTTATAAGGAGTCATTTAATGGCTACATTTTTTTTTAGCAGAACAGTAATATTTAGTTTTGCCCTAGGTCTCTGGGCTATCTCATATTAGTTTATTGGCTACCCAGGCAGTGTCAAAGATGTGTTTCATCTCATGAGGTGAGCTTTAAATCAAATCAGATACTGCTTATTTAGGCCCACAAGCTTTGTGCTACTATTGCACTAGAAAATCTTGTAGACACATCATCACTGTAAACTGAAGAATTTGCAGATGGATTTGTGTTTACCTTTCTCCTTTGGTAGCACACAGAGTACTTTCTAGTACTTTGTATTGATGGTTATTTTTTAGTGCAACTTTTAACTTCCTTTTTGACAACCTTAGTGTTATTCTCCTAAGCAGCTATTTCTTCTCCTATCTTGAATTGAACTAAAGATAAGAAAATATTGGTGTTTATAGACATGGTTCACAATCTTGAAAATATATAGCCTGTGTGTGTGTATGTGTGCGTGTTTCTGTCTGTTTGTCTACTTTGGTGTGTGTGCACATTCATGCATATTATGTTGGTACATTTTTATACTTTTTCATGCACATGGAGGCCAGCGGTAAACTTCATGCCTCAAG
Source organism: Rhombomys opimus (assembly GCA_010120015.1). Taxonomy (NCBI): domain Eukaryota; kingdom Metazoa; phylum Chordata; class Mammalia; order Rodentia; family Muridae; genus Rhombomys; species Rhombomys opimus. The sequence goes on along the minus strand of REGO01000366.1, from coordinate 526,311 downwards.
AGCTATCCACTTGCTAATGGAGAGAATGAGCCTCATCATCCTGTGCTAGCTTAGAAGGCTATGCTGGCTGTAAGCAGTCTTCAGGGATCAGGCAGTCTCCACCTCCTCAGAGCTGGGGAAACAAGTCTGTACCAGCATGTTTTACATTTTTATCTGAGTTTTAGTATTTAAATCAATTTCTCGGTTTGAGTGGCAAGGACTTTATTAAAAGAGCTATTCTCCTATGTCCTTTAAAAATATACTTTATTCAGAAAAGAGATTCTTAAAAAAATCCCAGAAGTGAGAAAGGAGCATGGACTATAATTTTCTGTTTATCAAATCAACCATGCATTATTAATTCCATGTCAATAACCAAGTCAAGAGATTTTTCACTTTGGAACTGAACTCTGAGTTCTAACAACACACACACACACACACACACACACACACACACACACACACACACATAGATATACACAAATTCTCAGGCAGAAAGTTCAAACTATTAGCTCTTAGTTTAAATAAAATAATTTTGACACATTCTCTTCTAATTTTTGCTTTTTATGCCAATATGCAAGAAACATGAACAACATAGTGTAATGATCCTTTGATTCAGGAAGACAATAACAAATATATGAAGATATTAATCACTTATTATGAATGTATTTGTTAGGGTTTCAGCAGAAAGAGAACTGAGAAAAAAACACACACACACGTATTAAAAAGACATTCATTATACTAACCTACACACTATGGACTGAGTAGTTCAACAGTGTCCAATCTATGTCCTGAACAGATTAAGACCTCAGTTGCTACTTAGTCCAAGAATTTGAAACCTCAATAATCTCAAATCAGGCTCTGACAGCATGAAACTTTGATGGAGAACACACTGACACTAATCTGCAAAGACCAGACAACACTCCTTTTATGATTTTGGGTGGGGAATAGAGTAAGAAAGAGAAGCAGAACTTGACATGATTCTAGAGATGTATAAATCAGTGTAGAAAAATGGTAGAAAAGAAGGAGAGAACACTGTTAGAGATGGAGACGCTCACAGGGTTTTTACCCTCACAAAGGTGCCATGTTTGGTCACGATAAGACTCTCCTCTGACTCATTTCCTTAGTATGAAGAAAGAATGGTACATCATCAAAAACAGCATACTTTCTGGTTATTCCTTTAGTATTACTGAAGTAAAATATGTACAGTTTCACTGCTAAAACATTTGTGTTTCTTGGTTTTTACCCTGATAAAATACTTGAATATGTGTATAGAGTTATATGCAAATGTTCTTGATTTTTAATATCAATGAAAACATAGAACAACACGTGTTAATCAATAAGACAGCAGTAAAATATAACTGAGAAGACTATATCCTATAGGTATTACATTCATCCTCTGTGGAGATTTAAATCAGAATAAAGGAAAGGCAATGTATTGATTGTAAGAATGATTACATCAGTGTTAAATTTGCCAAGGTTTACTGAACTATCATCTGTATATTTTATTTATGTTGGTTTATATGAATAATAAAGAAATGAGAGAAGAAGTTACTGGTGTGGAGAAACTTTTACTACTATTAGAAAAGAAGCAAGCTGAGGAACAACAATGCTTATACAACTATTTAAAAATAAACTGAGGTATTGTAGAATACACACTTTTTTTTTTCTTTGCCATTGGTCCTGGCATGGATTGTCTAATAAAGACCCCAAAGTGTTTTTATTTTATTTATAGAACTCTCTCTGTATTACAAGTTGGCATTGGACTAGATCCTGCAGCAAGGGAATGCTACCATATGATGTTTAATTTTCATTTTTATTATATGATGTTCAGGGATGAGTTCCCCGTAGACAGCTTCAGAATGGGGCTCATCACTGGAAAGACTGAGGCACATTTAGAGGTTTTTACTGATATAATGCTGGGAGAAGAGAGTAGCTGGAGACTCGCAATGATTTCTAAAAACTAATTACCACTAATAATGACTAGTTATCATCATGGGTAAGACATATGTAATGAAGCCACGTAGAGATCTGCAAAGAACAGTGTTCTAGGATTTTCTGGATGGCTCCCTATATGGATACTTATGGAATGTAGAACCTGGAGAGATAGGAATCCCCAGAACTCTTTCCAGATGTGCTATTCAGATTTTCCTTGATGTGAAAAATTAAACAGAAAAATATTTTACATGAAGAGAACTTTTGGATTCTGCTTTCAGAGGTCTCAGACCAAAGTCATTGAGTTATTAGCTTTCTGGGCTCATGCATGGAGGGCCAGGCCATTCCCTTGGGTGAACATGGTGGAGGGAAGATTCTCACCTCAATGCATTTGGAAGAAGAGACTTATAGATGAAGATCTGGTGGCAAACTGTTTGTTTAACTAGAAGACACTTAGCTGATGTCTGTTTTTTTCTAGGGGTGTGGATACACCTATATTCTGTGTTAATTGTAGTCTTTTTATTATGAGAAGAGGGCAGAGAAAATACTTTGACATTTTTTAGTATTTCTATACATACATAGATACACACATTTACATTTACACATTGAAAGCCATGAATATTATTTTTATCTATCTATCTATCTATCTATCTATCTATCTATCTATCTATCTCTATCAATCTATCTATGAATGTCTAGTTATTAACTGTGGCATTATTTTGACATCACAATAAATTCAGATTATAGCCAGAAATACATCACAATAAAAAATGAAACATTAGGGAAATGGAGATCATCACGTCCTGATAGATACATTCCTTTTCAGTTTTCACTTCTCACAAGCATTCATTCATGATGTTTTAAAACAACCAAAAATGAAAGCAGCACAGGGAAGCAACCACATGGTTAAATAAAAACATGTGAAAATAGACTATCTCTTCATTATCTCCTTTACAGTAACTGCTACTTCTTAGAGACATTCCTCTAAAACGAGTACCCCAAGCTAGGATGTTCCTGCCTCTAAACCATGAATGCGTATTGCTGTTAATATATAATTATGACATAAAAAATCTAGTCATAAATGACCAGTCTTATTATAGCCTGTTATATTTTAGTAATCACTGAACATGTGCTGGGAAATGAACATAAGCCATAGCAGGATGAAACACCCATGAGGATGTTATAAAACCTGGGTATCAAGCTTGGAATGTTCTGTAGCAGATCACAAAAAGTCCCTCTGGAGTGCCTTTCATGAGGCTTACTATTTTACCCTCTGATTGTCCTCAATTAGCAGACATGGGCACATGGCCATTTTCTGAATTGGATATCATTGCTAAGCCCTAGCAGTTTCACTGGACAAAGAGAGAAAAATTTCTACAATACTTAAGGCAAACAACAGGAGCCATGACTTTTGATTAGTTGTATATGTAGACACAGAAATACATTTTAGGAAAATATATTTAGCATATGGTTAGATATTAACAGCAAAAAAAAAAATGTTCGTTTTGTTGAGACTTGAATAGAAAAGAGGAAGCACAATGTCATTCTAGGCATAGCAGACAAGAAGGATCAAAACTTAAGGAAAAACAAAGTATACATGAATATTAAGAAACACCCCCCTTTCCCCAGAGGACCACCTGTAAGGAGAGATTATGTAATTTGCAAAGACCATGCTTAATTAAAAACAAAACAAACAAACAAACAAACAAAACCCAGGGATATGAGCTAGGTCGCCAGTCAGGTATAGATGCCTTATCTTGTCTGCTCTTTTTTTTTAGTACCATTGTGTGCCTAGTCATAAAACTTTATATCCATGATGATGGAAGGACTAAACTCCAGGGGTTAAGATAATCTCATAGTGTTAGAGCCAAATACAGATAAGCAGATTATCATGGCGGGTTAAAGTAAGACAAACTGGAAAACAGAGCAGTAAACATCTCTCATTATCAGCAAATGTGCACAGCAGCTGCTGGTCGTCTCCAATCACAACAAGCAGATCAACAGCAAAGGGAAAAATATTGTGGATGTGCCCAAATTCTGAATCTTGGCATTTAACTGAATTTAGCACAGAGCATCAGCATGAATTCAAGTATGTGTGAATCACAATAATCACGCCAAGTGGTAAATCACACATTTCATGGTTTATTCAGGCTACCAAAACACTGTGGTCACTGTGGTGTGAGCTTTGTGAAGCTTTTTCAGGGTCAGACTTCTAATGACTCAGATTTAACACACACACACACACACACACACAGAGAGAGAGAGAGAGAGAGAGAGAGAGAGAGAGAGAGAGAGAGAGAGAGATTCTTTTAAAAAACCCAGTGTAATAGAATATCACAGTGGTGAGACACTAAAGAATAATCAACCATTTGGATATGTGAATCAAAATTATAGACAAGGGCTTTCAATAAAATTAAGTTGATGAGGAATACTTTGCCTATGCCTATATCTTCATCTGTATTTTTCTGGAATAGTTTCAAAATCAGTCTTTAATTAATATCAAATTTCTTTTTTTAGTTAAATATTATGGAGTGAGAGATGGGGGTCAAGTTTTATTCTTCTGCATATAGATAGCCAGTTTTCCTGGCACTACTTATGAAGAGATTTTGTTTTCTCAGGTGTATATTTTAGCAACTTTGTAAAAACTACAGTGGCATACTCTCGGTTTATATCTGAGTTTTCTATCCTGTCCCAGTGGTCTACATGCCTTTTTAAAATGCCATTGATATATTGTTTTCTAATAAGACACAAAACAATCTCAAAATTGAACAAGTAGTATTAAATCCACATTAATGGCTTCTGTACATGGAAGGAAATCATCACTGGAGTCAAGAATCAGCCTATACAATGGAGAATCAACATTTGCCAACTATACATCAAACAGATTGATATTTAGAATATGGAAAATACTGAAAAAATGCTTCAAGCCAAAAATTACTCAAAAAATTAATGCCCCCACTGAAGTGAATAAGATTCTCAGAAAAGATACAATTGATCCATAAATTTGTGGAAAAAGCTTTCAAAATCCTCCATAATTAAAGAAATTAATATTAAAAGTTCACAGAAATCCAGTTAGAATGAATATTATCAAGAAAAAAGAGGACAGTGATGGCTGTTGTGGTGTGGGGAAAGTACCTTTACTTACTTCTGGTTGTGATGTGATCTGGTAGAGTCACCAGGAAATCAGTAGAGGGGCTTTTCAAAAAAAAATAAAATAAAAGTGGAGATGCTTAATTCTCATTCAGAAGTGAAAACAGGATAGACACTGGAAGCGATAGAAGAGAGGAAACAGGACTGGCACCTGCCACAGAATCCTCTAAAAGACTCTAACCAGCAGGGAATCGAAGCAGATGCAGAGACTCACAGCCAAACTTTGGACAGAGAGCAGGGAGCCTTATGGAAGAAGGGGAGTATAAAAAGACCTGGAAGGGACAGAAGGACTTCCCTATCAGTGGACTAGGAAGAGGGATCAGGAAGGGTGTGACTGGGAGGATATGAGGGAGGGGGGCTACAACTGGGATTCAAAGTGAATAAATTGTAAATAATAATAAAAAGAAGAAGAAGAAGAAGAAGAAGAAGAAGAAGAAGAAGAAGAAGAAGAAGAAGAAGAAGAAGAAAATAAAATAAAACTAAAAGTTTAACTAACATAGACTCAGTTAGACCATGCCTGGTTATAAACCTGAAGGACTGTAAGTCAATACACCAAAGAAATAATTTCGTATCCATGTTTATTGATGCATCATGTACAAATATTAGCAAATGGAATCAACCTAGATTTCAATAATTACCTGACAAAATAAATAAACTAGTACATATATGCACAGTGAAATTTTTCTCAGTCACAAAGAAAAATGAAATTATGAGTTTGCAGGCAAAATGGAAGTGGGAATTCTTTTTTTTATATAATTTTTATTTTTATCAGTTACATTTTATTAATTCTGTATCCCAGCCGTGCCCTGAACCTTCGTTCCCTCCCAGTCCCTCCCTCCCTCATCACTACTGTGCCCCTTTCCAAGTCCACTGATAGGGGGGGACCTCCCCCCATTCATCTGATCCGGTTTTACATTAACTGAAATAAGCTATATTCAGAAGGACAAATATAAAAAGTCTTTTCTCATACGTGATGTGTATGTACGTGTGTGTGTGTGTGTGTGTGTGTGTGTGTGTGCTTGTATGAGAGTCCTGAAACTATAAAGAGCCATTAGAACCTAGGGAGACCTTATGGAAGAAGGTGGAAGGCGAAAAGAAGGCAGTATAATATACATGGCATGAATGCAGAAAAGGTTTCTGTTTGAGGGGAGGAAAGAGATCAACAAGGAGGAAGAAAAGGAGCTGGGGGCAGGTAAAAACAAAATAAATTTACATATCTATGAAATATTATTATAAACCCATTTCTTATATGCTGACTTAAAATTAATTAAAACTCATTTAAACAATGTATCGGTCTCAAGCATCATGTACATGTATTATATGTAGTTATACATACATAATATATATATATATATATATATATATATATATATGAAAACCTCGGCATTTAATATGTATTTCATTTTTTATCATTTTTCCGTAAAAATGAAGCTTATTAATAAGTTACAGAGGTTAAACACAGGGCAATTTATCATAACTGAGTAGTTTATGGTGTATAATACACTAAGATGATGGTTTAATGAATGAACACTACAGTTTAATTCCAGAATGTAAAAAGTACAACATGCCTGTTCATAGCTACTGTTTCAGCACTTAGGGTCCATTGGTCTTGGGAACTGACTGGCCAGGCAGCTTAGCAGTATTGGTGGGTTTCGGGATGAACGAAAAACCTTGTCTCATGGCAATAACATGATGAAGTGGAACACCAGATGAAGACATGAGCATAGGACCTGTGCATTCACACTTCCCTGTTCATCACACAGCCTTGTATGTGCACAGACTTATTCATACACATAAAGACAAAGGCTGTTATAGAAAGTAGAGCAATTCATTTAAGTGGGAAGGCCTCAAGAAGTACTTTTGACAAATGTGGGAAGGTGGTCATAATGGAAGCGTGGACCTGCTCTTCCCCAATGCTGCAGTAAGTGAGAGTCAGGGCCAGCTCTTCTGCTTTCTCAACCCTGGGGCCAGCTCTCTTGCCTGCCATAATTAGCAAGGGGTGGGGTTAATGTCTCCCTCACCCACACTAGCAAACAATAGACAAAAGGCAGTGCAGGCTCTCCCAAGCTCAAGGTCTAGGGGCTGGCCTGCCTGCAACCTCCATAGCCAGGGCCAGATCTATTATTTTGCCCTGGCAACCTGCAGGGTCAGTTCTCCTGCAGGAATGGGGCAGGGCCAACTTTCCACTCCCATGACCTCAAGGACAGCTCTCCTGTCTGCAGTAGGTGGCAAGGGGCAAGGGGGAGGTTCATCTCTCCCTTGCTCTCATCACTGCATGAGAGACGGAAGGGAGGGCCAGATATCCCACCCTTACACCTTTGGGCAGGCTTGCCCACCACTCCCTCAAACAGAGCCAGCTCTACGGTGCTTCCTGAGTGATATGTGGGGCCAGATTTCCAGAGTACAGCAGTTGGTGACGTGAGGAGTCAACTTTTCTGCTCTCAAGCCCTTGGGGACTAGGTGAGGGGGTGGGAATATTTCCTATATCTGCCGGGATTGTTGGTCCCAGGGTCATAAGAGCTGCTGGTCCTGTCCTTCCCGTGCTGCAGTGCTTGAAGAGCTAGCAGGTGGCAGAACTAGCCTAAGGGTTGTGAGAGTGAGAGGACTGGTCCTATCCTTCACTGGCTGCAACACACAGGAGAGAAGGGCCCTACACCTCGTCAGGCAGCAAAGTAGAGCTGGTCCTGATTGCAGATGTGAGCCAGCTGCAAGGAAGTGAGAGCAGGACGGCTGACTCTGCTCCTTGCTGGCTGCAGCACTGTATGACTTAGCCACTGCAGGGCTGGAGAGCTCATCCCAGAAGGGTGCGGGGGAGCTGGTGGCCTGACCAGGCCCAGATCCAGAGCTTTGAGTTGGCCCACCCCAACATCTCTACCCCATAGATGAGCTTCTCTAGCACAGGAAGAGACTAGTCCTAAAGAGCCCAAACTGGAGAATTTCCAGGACACAGGGCAACAACAGGCAATCTGAGAGGAGTCCCAGTGAGGTTCCGGTATTGCTAGTGCAGAAGAAGCCAGATGTCACTTATCAGACCAATGATTATTGCAATAAACATTTGAGAGGGAAGAAGCATGGGGCACACTGTCACACACTACAACTTCCACAAGAAGATTTTTTTAGGGGAGGAGATTGCAAGGGTGAACGGCTGGTAGGAAGGGACAGGAAGACGAGTGGCATCGGGGTACATGATGTGAAATTCACAACGAACCTATAAAAAGTTTTTAAATAAATAAAAACCCATAAAAATGAGTTAAAGTATAAGTCTAAACTATGCCTAGAAGTGAAACCTTAAGGTTTTATCATGCTAAGATTTTTTTTTCCTTAAAGTCTTAATTGTTTTGAATTTTACTTAATTCAATATTCATTTACTTAACTCAATAATCATTTTGACATTAAACTTACATGTATGAACTTTAGATAAGGTTGCATTTTTTTTTTTGTCTCTGGATATTTAAGTGTACCCACACCATTGTTCAAAACTCTGTTTTTTTTTTTTTCCCCCTTTGGAATCAACTCTTGACAATAGTAAATCAGACATATTTACATATCGATCTGTGATCATGTATTTTTCTGCACTGTCCCTTTACCAGTATCACACTGTAATGACTATTGTATCTGTGTAGGGAGTCTTTTTTATCAGAGTGATTATTTCCATGATATTCATATATTAGAAATAATTTTATCTACTGTAGGGCCTATGAATTTAATGTAAAATTTAGAATAAGATTGATAGAAACTTCATTCATATTACCTAGAAATTAAAAAAGAATTTAAATATTTTTTTTAAATTGAGATTTACAAAATGCATAATGGATATACAATTATTTATGCCTTTTTAGAATTTCTTGAAGATCAGTGAGTGAAAAAATACAACACATAAAGTTATATACTGTGCAAATTCATTGGTATAATATGGTTGTTGTGAAATATGAGGTTTTGGAGAATAGATTTGTTTGTTATGTGTTAGATACAAAGCAGATTTTTAAATCAGAGAAGCAGAAGACTGCATGTGCACAAGAGGTAAACAGAAGAAATTTTCTGGTGATTGAATTATTTTACATTTTGACTTGTTGGATGATAGATTTCATATGTTTTTTTTATTTTTTTTTAATTTTTTTATCAGTTACATTTTATTAAATCTGTATCCCAGCCGTGCCCTGAACCCTCATTCCCTCCCAGTCCCTCCCTCCCTCCCTCATCACTACTGTGCCCCTTTCCAAGTCCACTGATGGGGGGGGACCTCCCCCCATTCATCTGATCCTGTTTTATCAGGTATCTTCATTGAGTTCCTGTTAGAAATAGTCCTTGTTCCCCTCACTTTGGGAAACCAATTGGTTACTGAGCTACCACAGGCTACATCTGAATGGAGGTTCTAGGTTATATCCATACATGGTCCTTGGTTGAATGTCAGTTTCAGAAAAGACCCTGTGCCCAGATATATTTGGTCTTTGTGGAGCTCCTATCCTTTTCCCATCAGACTAACTCCCCTTCTTTCTTATGATGCCCTGTACTCTGCCAAAGGTTTGGTCATGAGTCTTTGCTTTGAAAACACTGCTAGTTAGAGGCTTTCAGATGCGCTCAGTAGACCCCTGTCATGCGTTCAATGCACGTCCCATCTGTCTTTCTAAATGACGATTGATCCTCTTACCCCATGTCCGCTCTCTTGATTATCTTTTTTAGGTGTATAGATATCATTGTTTATCCTATCTTATAGGTCTATGTAAGTGAGTATATACCGTGTTTGTCTTTCTCCTTCTGGGATATTTCACTCAGAATGATGATTTCATATGTTTTTAAACGATGGGGAATTAAGACACACCTACAATGTCAGCTGCTGAGTCTTTGATAAGCAGGCTACAGTCAAAATGACTAGAAAGTTTAGGTAAAAGCTGGGGTTGGAGGAAGGATGTATCCCCTTAGAAAGAAGAAACAGAAAATTGTGGCTTGCATGATTGGAATGTGAGGATCAAACAAGAGGCAGGAAAAAAGGGGAATGAGTAATGGAATACAGAAAGGGACAACTGAAACTATGGGCCATTTGTGGGGTGGAGTCATATGGAAATCCATTACTGTGGAGGATGCCTAAAACATACATATATCAAGGCAGTATAAATAGAACTACCAAATAATGCGAGAGACAGAGCTCTGGTCAGCAAGCAAAGCCTATCATTTCAGGAAGAGGTCACATATAATCATGTTGTTAAACATGGGAACCGCCAATGCTGTTGGTTACTCTTCAAAAACTGAAGACAGGAAAAAGGTGAACAGTAACACACCTACAAATCCTTTGATCTATATTGATAACATCTCTTCAAGACATGCTGGTTCAATAGTGGCACAAAGGCTGTGGGACAAACAAATCAATATCTTTTTTATTTAAATCCCAGCCCAGAAGATGAAGCCCATCTACAACACTGTTTGGGTGGCCAAGAACCTGAGACCACATTGCCTAGGGATCTGGGGGAATACAAACAGTACTTCTCTGCTAAATGAACATAGCAATAAAATGACTCCTAGTGATATTTTGCTGAACTCATGGACCAGCTTTTGCTCATCCATCATCAACCATGTTTTCTAGAGTACATGAAAATAAATAGAAACCCACAGATGCACAAAGTACAGAATGAGAGACCTTGGAATCCTCAGTCTTGAGTGGATGTTTCCATCAAACCCTCAACTCAGGGTTCAGGGAACCTCACAGGAGAGAAAGCAGAGAAACTGTAAGAGCAAAGGGGAATGGGAATGCCAAAAACCAAAAACCAAAAACCAAAAAAACAAAAAAACAAGAATTATATGAACTGACAGAGACTGCATAAGGCCTTCACGGGTCTGTAGAAGACGGTTCCTAATGCTGAGAAAAACAGTGAGCACAGGTCCCCAATTCTTAACTTAGAAGCTATCTCCCATAAAACATCTAACAAAGGAAATAATCGTTTTAACGACTCTTGTGTGTAGACCACATGCCCAGCAACAGATGGTCAACATAAAATTAACGCATTTTTGTTCTTTGTATCATAATACTTTGTCAGGGATTTTACTTTTTTATTATTAATTAATTAATTAATTAATTAATTTTTTACCTTACAGATCTTTGTATGTATACATCAGGATTAACGTTCCTGTGTTTTGGGATTTTTGTGTCTCTGTGTCTATGTTTTTCTTGTGCTTTCTTTACTTTTTTCTATTTATTTGTTTATTTTGTCCTATTTGTTTTTGTTTGTTCTGTTGTACTTTATTTTATTTTTTTATTATTTTTATATGTCTGTTTGTTTTTGAATAGAAAGAAGACAGGGTGTAGATTTGGATAACAGGGGAGGTGAGAGTATATGGGAGGAGTTGGATGTTGGGAAGTAGTAATTAAACATATTGAATAAAATTTATTTTCAATAAAAGAAACACACATATGCACAAGTTCATGCACATGTGCGAGCACACATACACACTTCCACAAAGAGAAAAGAACAAGTCCAGTAAATGTCAATAAAACCAATGTATTATATTAATGACGTCATTATTCTAATAATGGGCTACATTTTTGTGAGACAGCACATTGAAATTTTTTTTAAAGACTGTGGGGACTAATTTTGATTGTTAACTTGACTACATCTGGTATTAACTAAAGCTCAAGTGCCTGGGTACACCTGTGAGGGATTTTTCTTGAATGAATCATTTGACATGAGAGAATCCACCCCCAGTTCTGGATCCTTTGAGGTGGGAAGGTACACCTTAATTTTGGGCTAGAATTGGCAGCCTACATAAAGGCCATAGAAGGAAGAAGTCCTTGCTTTTTGCCTATGTGCCCTCAGTCTTGCTGGCAAGGTCATTCCTTCACTGGTGTTAAGAGCCTACGTCTTCTGTATTCTGGCCTATGCTGAAGGCCAGCTGAGACAGCCGGCCTAGAGGACCGAACAACTGCTGGATTCTTGGACATTTCATTTGGGAAAGAGTCATTGTTGGTAAATCTGACCATAATAAAGCCACTAAAATAAACCCTGCTCATATATATATTAATTATTAATAATAATAGATATTCATCTGTCAGTTCTGTCTCTTTAGGTGATCCTTTATTCCACAAAGACCATGTGCGGTGTGTCTATTGTATTTTCTATTATGGCATAAAATTCTACAATGTTCTCAAGTTTTAAGAAGTACTTAATACAAAAAATGAAATACCACGTGACAGTTTCAAAGATTAATTTAAACAAATAGCTGTGGAGGCCCATGGTCGCATGGTGGGCAAAGGAGACTGAATAGCAACTAGCCAGTGAACAAAATTATATATTTTGTAAATGATGCATATTGCAAATGATGTAGTACACAGCACATGTTTTGTAGTTTTACACAGAATATTCTTCTTGGGAGGCAAAATCAGGGCTTAATATTGTATTGGTGTGTGCCCTTGGAATTTTTTTAGGACTATTTGATGGCATTTGTGTTTGTGGATCTGGATTATAAAACTCATTGACGCTGTTCAAAGCTAGAGAGTTTAGAAATAAAAGCGAGGACTGTTGCTAGGTGAATGTCAGGGCTGATGTAAAGATTAGAATCATGACACCTAGAGTTACAACAGTCTAGGTGAACTTCAAGACAGAATTCACAAAGATAGAACTGGACTAGTATTAGGTGTGTAAACAATGAAATCCGTGGTATCTGTGATCAGGATAGCTCCACAGCCTTGAATACCATTGCATACCGATGCTCTGGTGAATGAGGTAATCCATTTGCTTTCTAGATTACCTTGGGATATTTAGGAAAGCATTAATAGTATGGGTTTTTTAATTTGTTTTATTGTAGCATTCACTTTTAGATAAGTTAGCTTGACGTTATGTTTCTTTTTTTTTTTTTTTTCTCCTTCTTTTTCTGAAGCGCTACTTTAACACCTCTTGTGCTGGACATATGCAATGGCAGCCAAGTAACCAGGACAAAAAGGGTAAGTGCTCCAGTTACTTTTGCTTATAGTGTCAACCACGCCACGTTCTCTAGCAATAAGAAAGTTCTATTATACTTTCTTGACTTCACTTGAAGAGAATTGAACACTGTATTTTTGGTACAAATGTTAAATCAAGACGTCCTCGCTGAAATCGAAAGTGTAATATTCACCTGAACAGCATAAGCTATGTGACCCTCAACGATTTACAATGTCTTTGAAGCTGCCAAGAGGTGGCAAAAACACTAATTTTAACTGCAAGATAACAAATTGTATTTCTTTTATGATATTCCTGCCGAGGTGAAAATGGAAATTATTGATGCTGGGAACAGTGCCATGGTGCTGTTAATCACTGCATTGCTATTAATTGATTTCTCTAGGCATGAGCCCAGACATGCTAGGAACCACTTATCGGACCCCTCGCCCACTCACCAAAGCCATTTGATACCTCTTAGAGAGTAGAGGTTTCAGAAGGAAATGCAGTTTGGTTAAATACCAGAGATATCTCTGTTTGGCACAGTAGATGATCAATTGAATCTAATTAGTAATTGGTTAACTTCCGGAATGTGAGAATAATGAATTGTTCTTTCCTCTGCATTACTATAAAAATAATTTGAAATTATGATGAACCAACCAAGGACCATGAACCCCCTGCTCAGATGTAGCCCATGGGCAGCTCAGTCTCCTTGTGTGTTTCCTAGTAAGGGGAGTAGGGGCAGTCACTGGTATGAACTCCGTTGCCTGCTCTTTGATCAACTTCCCCTGACAGGGTGGTCTTACTAGGCCATAGAGAAAGAGGACCCAGACAGTCCTGATGAGACCTGATAGGCTAGGGTCAGATAGTAGGGAAGGAGGACCTTCCCTATCAGTGGACTAGAGGTAGGCAGGAGATGAGGGAGGGGGATACAGCTAGGATACAAAGTAAGTAAGAAAAATTAAAAAATATCCAATTCATACATTTCATCTTTCTATGAAGAACCTTTGAGAATGTCATTATCTTCAGATATAAAGGAGGAAGTGTTCTTCGTTGTTCAATATAACTAGAGAATGTATCCTGTTTTGTAAAAAAACAAAACAAAGCGAAACTCTAAATAGGCTAAATTTCTAAATACTAGAATCTGAATTCCAAATTAATTTCTTTTTCCTTCTTCCTTCTTTCCTTTCTTCCTTCCTTCTGTCCTGTTCTCCTGTAAAATATCTAGCCAGTAATACAATGCATAAGAACATATATTAAAGAAAATGATAAATAAAAAAATAGATAATGATATATTCAAAATAATGACTAAATTTTTACACAATGACCGGGTGCCTCATGTAGAGAAAATTGGAGGGCTATTATCCAAAGTATTAGAAAGTTTGATTGAATGATTATTCTGCCCTTTTCCTTATTGGCCTATTACAGTAGTAGAAAAAGAAAGAAACAAAGTGCCCCACTAATTGATCTGAACATTATATATTAAAAGTCTAAAATGGAATTGTTCAAGACTACTACCACAAATGAGCAAAATATTAACATTTCTATGTCAGGTTCTAGTCACAGAAATTGTGATGGCTACAAAAAGACACACCATGACTAGTACAGGTACTGATGGGAACCACACCAACAAAAATTTTATCTAGAGAGAGATGCTAAGAGAAAATAATTCTTGAATTAACATATGTTCTTGTAACTTACACAGTATATTTATTGTCAGAAATAGGCCAAAGCATAAGAGATAATGAGATCATAATGTTGATACTAAGTGCAGAAAACAGAAAAATTATAAGAATAATGACAAAGAATAGCCATTAGGAATTGCGATTTGTATCTTGTTATATTGAGGCTGCATAGCAAGTGGAAAAACAAATACATAATGTAATTTTTCTATGGATATTTTTACATTTAACACCCTGGTAGTTCAAATTATTCCAAAAAAAAAAAAACCCCAAAAAAAAATAAAAAACCACTTTGCAGTGTTACTTGGATAAAGCTTGTACACAAATGCTTATACCAGCACTGAGCTGAACTGCATTAATTTCTTTCAACACTGGCAGTGCGTTTGAAAAAAAAATATGGTTTGGCTCTTCTCCCTGTTGTGAGTCTATGATAAGCAGGAAAGGCTAAACATCTGCTATGATAAGACCAGGTGTGTGTGCTCAGACCTAGTTCTTTCCCTGGGCTGGGATTCCTAAATGCTGGTGACAAACAGGTCTGCTTTGAGTGTTTTGTGTAATCATATGATGCCTAAGATCCCAAGGTTCCTTTAATTAGCCTTAAGAAAAGTGACATTTCAGTTGCTCTAATAATTTGAAGATAATCAATTTTAAACTGCATTCTCGTCTGAAGAATGTGTGGCCATTGTAGGGGAATTCTGTGCTTACCAGTTGCCATTAAGTGAAATGTAAAACTGCTATTTTTATTTTCGAGAAAAAAGAAATACAAATTATATGAAGCTTTGAACATTTGAATCCTTTCTTAGCTTTGAAGATAACTTTTGCTTGGTGCTGTCCCTTGGCATTTCAACTTAAGTTAAATGTCTGTGGTAAACTTCTTAAATTGTCTGTACCTCTAAGTAAACTCTATAAGGACACTTGCAGTGGAGGTTTTGTTTTATTTAAAATAACTTACTTCAGGGAAAGAAAAAAAGTTAAGTATTAAATTCAGTAAAATTGCTGAAGAAAGAATATTTATGAGACTGAAAACCTGTAGGTAAGTTTTTGTATTGGAATAAAAGATCACATTGAAAGCTGATACTTATTGAAATAAAAATCAATAAACAGTTGAATGCCAATTAACAACAGAGAGTGGTATGAAATAGATGGGTCATAAATAATGGAGAACAATTTGAAGACTCAATATAGGCATATTAAAAGTTGAATTCCTTGTGTTTTAAAACCAGTAATGCTATAGTAGGGAAGTTCAAAAGGAAAATGATGATAAATAGCCACTGAAGTTAGCACAGATTTCAAGTGGGATACATAACATGCCACTTGCTGATAAGGACAAACACAGATGCTCTTTGAATGAAAGAAAGAGTCCTTTCCTTTAAATTTTATTTCACTTTATTTACTTTACATCCCAAGGGTGCTTCCTCCTTCCCTCTCCACTCAGCCACCCTCCCTGTTCCTTTCCTTATTCAACCTTTTCTCCCTCCTCCCCCATCAGAAAAGGGGAGCCACCATCCCTCAAATCAAACCTCCCCAGCACATCAAGTCACATCAAGACTGATCATATATACTCATGGCCTGAGGCCAGGCAAGGCAGCCCTGCCAGGGAAAGCCATCCAAAAGCAGGCAACAGAGTCCACGTTAGGAACAGCTCCCACCTCCCTCCACTCACCAGATGCTCCCCATGAAGACCAAGCTGCCCATTGACTACATGTGTCTAAGGGACCTAGGTCCAGACCATGCATGCTCCTTAGTTGATGTCTCAGTCTCTGTAAGCCCCCATGTGTCTGGGTTGTTTCTGTTGGTCTTCTTGTGAGGTTCCTGTCCCCTCCAGGTCCTCCCATCTTTCCCCCAACACTTCCATAGAACCTCTAGAGCTCTGCCCATTCTTGGGTGCAAGTCTCAGCATCTGTCTAGATCCCCAGCTCGATGGAGCCTCCCAGAGCACAGTTAAGTTAGGCTCCAATTGCAAGCAGAGCAGAGCATCATTATCATTTTCAAATGCTGGCTCTCTACGATGGGTGGGTCTCAGGTTATCCAATTATTGGTTGGGCATTCCCTCAATCTTTGTTTCTTCTTTATCCATGAACTTCCTGTAGGCAGGGTAATTTTCAGATGAAAGGTTTTATCAGTGGGTTGTTCCTCTTCTTCAGCTAGTCCTGCCTGGCTAGGAGGTGGTCACTTCAGTCTTCATGTACTCCCCTCTTAGAAGTCTCAGCTACAGTCACACCCATATCCTACCCGGAGCCTACCTTACTGCAGGCCTCCAGTTTGACAAAGAGATGCCCCCCTTAGTTTCCCTTCTTGTTCCCAGCCCTCTCACCTCACCCCTGTTCTCCCCACATCTGATCTCCTCTTTCCCTCCCCATTCCATCTCCTGCCCAGTTCCCTCTCTTCATCCACTTCTGCTGTCCATTCTATTTCCCCTTCTGAGTGACATTCTGACACCCTCCCCTAGGCCCTCCTTGCTACTTAGCTTCTTTTGGTCCTTGGATTATAGTACGGTTACCCTGTATTGTATGGCTAATATCTGCTTATAAGTGAATATATACCATTCGTGTCTTTCTGGTTCTGGGTTATTTCACTCAGGATGATCTTTTCTGGTTCCGCCCATTTGCCTGCAAATTTTACAATGCTTTTGTTTTTAATAGCTGGATACTATTCCATTGTACAAATGTACCACAATTTCTGTATCCATTCTTTGGTTGAGGGACATCGAAGTTGTTTCTAGTTTCTGGCTCTTCTGAGTAAATGCACTATGAACATAGTTGAGCAAATGTTTTTGTATGGTGGAGCATCTTTTGGGTACATGCCCAGGAGAGGTATAGTTGGGTCTTGAGGTAGAACTATTCCCAATTTTCTGAGAAAGTGCCTGATTGATTTTTAAAGAGTTTGTTCAAGTTTGCACTCCCACCAGCAAAGATCTTTACCAATCCTACATCAGGCAGAAGACTAATATTCAAACTATACTAAGAATTTAAGAAATTAAACATCAACAAATTAAATAATCCAATTAAGATGGGGTAAAGAGCTAAACTGAGAATTGACAACAGAGGAATCTCGAATGGCAGAGAAACACTAAAAGAAATGCTCTATGTCCTTAAGCCATCAGAGAAATACAAATCAAAACTGCTCTAAGATTCCATTTTACACCAGTCAGAATGGCTAAGATAGGGGGAGAGGAGGGAGGGCTGGTAGGATAGGAAGGAGACTAGGGATGGGGCCCCAGCTGGGATACAAAGTGAATGAATTGTAATAAGGAAAAACAAAACTTAAAGGACAACACATGCTGGTGAGGATGTGGAGAAAGAAGAACGGCTCTATAATATTCATGAATTAAAATTACAACTTTTATGTATATTTAATTTTTAAGGAAATCTACAGAATTAAAATTAGGTGAAACAATGAAAGACTCCTCACAGCAGGGACATGGTATATCATGTCCCTGTTTAGTACTGGAAAGCACTAAATAAATAATGCTAGCAACACGAGATCTAGAATGATGATAGTTTATTCATGTAAAAGTAGAGGGAGAAATAGGCAACTGGAAATTTGCAGCTTCCCAGGAGAATTCTAGCAAACATTTAGAAGGGAATATAAATTCTTCCACACTCCCTTCTAGAAAGCTAAATTCTCAACTACTCATGAAGAGTAAATAGATTTTTGCAATATCAAAATCAGAACAACATAACCAAGCATTAAAAAAATTGGGCATTTTCCCACATGCACAGATAGCTGCAGTTTGTTTGAGTTGGAGACAGGTGGGATCATTGGGGATTGCTGGCCACCATTACAATTGAAAAGTCTGTTCTCTAAGTTCAAAGAGACTCTGTCATAAAGGAATATGGCAAAGAGTGATACAGGACACTTGATATCTTTTTTTCTGAAATCTGCACAAGTATACACATACCACACATTACACACACACACACATTCACAAAAGACAGAGAGAGACAGAGAGACACAGAAACACAGAAAAAATTTTAGCAAATAAAATCCAACAATATCTGAGTCACAAAATATATCCTAATGATTTATTCAAATATGAAAATATCAAGCATTGTAGTTTCTCATAAAATAGAGTACCTGAATACAGTCTTGATAATCAAACGTTAAATAATCTCAAGAGTCATGAAAGTATTTGACAAAGTATAATATACTTTTTCTTTTAAAAACCACCAACACACATACAACTTCTTAGCCCTGTAAAATGAGCCATGATTCCTGAACAGGAAGCATTTCACTTCCTATTGTAACTCTTTCCTTATTATTGCTTACAGCTGCCACGGCCTGCCTGAAGTGCATTTGTTAAATCCTGTGGCTTTCGGGGCCTGCCATGTGGGATGAGACTGGACCATGGCTTTTATTTCGAGATATTCCAAAAGCTTTTTGGGCAGTCTAGTAGCCTACCAGCACTCTCTGAAAATCAGGTGGGACACATGCTTTTATCTCGAAGCTTACGGAGAAAGCTCACCATCTGAGCTTTCCCGTTATGCCTCCAGCAGCACAGGAGTATGAAAGAAGGTTAGAGAAAACTGTGGTTCGGCATCCTCCTTCCTCTCTCAGGGGTACCGAGCAGGGAAGGATGAAGGGGAGTCCGGAACAGATGGCATCTGCAAGATTCAGATCCAGCTGGGAGTGTGGAAGAAGTCCTTCTCTGAGGGTTTCAGTATCACAGCTCTCTTAGTTCAGAGATATTCCAGCGAAACAGCAATTCTCACGCGGTAATTAGTGAAACAGCTTATGCCCCTTTATCCAGGTGGACAAATGCTGGTGATGCTCTATTTGCATCCAGGTGCCAGGCTATGTGGCTAACCTGTGACCACCTAGAGAATTGCAGGGTTGGGAGTCACCAGGCCACGTGCCCATGGACATGGAGGCATGGAAGCAGGGGCCAGGCCGCCCTACTCCTGTTGGTCTCGGGATGAGAGTTTTGTTCTCAAGTCTGAGGTTTTTGAGGTTTGGACGCATCTCTGACCTCACTCTAGCTCCATGCCTGTTTCCCCAGTCACCTGGCCCCGAGCCCCACAACTCCTCCTTGTTTTCAAAAGAGGTGTCATTATAGTCATTGCCTGGACCAGAGAACAATCGGCAGTGGTTTTGCAATGTTACTCTTCTGTCTTTTTAAAAATCAGATGAGGCACGGCACCAGGAGGAGTATGAGGCCAAGGAGGGTAAGAAGCCAAGCCACCAAATGGCTTGAATACTACGGGGTAGGGGTGTTGGAAACATAGCGTGCCTGGAGATCTCGCTGGAGAGCTTTGAACATTTGTATGTCTTGTTCCACCAGCCAAGATTCATTGACATAGAAGCACCGCCCCCCGCCCCCCGCGCCCCAAGCGACATAATACAAATCTCTCCCTGTTCAGCAGTCAGTAAGTTCAGGGCTCTCTGGTTTTGGAGAACACTCCCCACCAACCACGGCTAGGGAGGTGATCTAT
The DNA here is from genome assembly GCA_010120015.1 of Rhombomys opimus. NCBI lineage: Eukaryota > Metazoa > Chordata > Mammalia > Rodentia > Muridae > Rhombomys > Rhombomys opimus. The sequence goes on along the minus strand of REGO01000366.1, from coordinate 506,235 downwards.
TGTTGAAGGGACTTTAGACTGTCTGCAGAGGAAGCCATTGCCTGGTCAGGCTTGTCCTGGAAGTCACTGGCCAGGTAGTGTGTTTGGACAGGGCTGCTCTAGAGTCTCCAGTGAACCCCGCCGAGATGACAAGGCCCAGTCCAATGAGCAGAGGTATGAAGACCTTTCTCTCTCTCTTTTCCTGTCTCTCAGCTCTAAAGTGAGGTCTTTAGGCTTGTAGAGATAAACCTGAAACAATCAGTATGGAGTGCAGAAACCTTGAAGGTGTGTGTGTGTGTGTGTGTGTGTGTGTGTGTATGTGTATGTGTATGTGTGTGTGTGTGTGTGGTGGTGGTGGTGGTGGTGGTGGTGTCAGGGAGGGGAGTAACGCAGGAACCAGTAGTGCTTTCTCACTTGAGTAGAACAGAGAAGTTACCACCTGTTGGCTCGGTGATGGCAATGTTATGGGAACATGTGGGATGGAATCTTGGAAAGGTCCCTACATGGCAAAAGGATAGGGGTATCTCAAAGAGAGAGGTGATTTTCCTTCGGGTAGGGGTCTATGGGGTCAATGAAGGGAGATGCTGCCAATAGTGGCCAGGAAAGGGAAGCACAGAAAAAAACTATTAGGAGGAGTTGGTCAGCTGCATTTGGAAATATTGTAGCCAGGAAATAGTGGCTCAGAGATCCTTCTGACTTTGCTCATTTTGTTGGAGAACATTAACATGGATAAAAATTGATTTGGAGGCAGGGACAAGCTGGCAAAAGACATGTGGGTTGGCTACGCCTTGTTTGGCATAGCCATTAAGGTAGAGCTTACCTAGGACTCTCATTTGGCAACATTCCTCCCAGGGATCAATGATGTAAAGCTGAAAATGAGTTTTAAGGTTGTCGAGCATGGTGCTTCTGTGACTGGTGGATTCAATTTGGCAGCTCCAATGTGTGAAGGCAGTCACCTGTGTTTTGGTAGGGGAAGCTGCGGAAGGGGCTGGGAACAGTGGGGTTTTCAAAAACCCCATTTCTTGAGCAACTCATACATTATTCACTTCACTGAATATATTTTTTTTCTTACATCATGGGTTGACTAAGTATTATGTCATATTTTCAGAATTGTTTAAATTCTAAATCAGACTTCGAGCTGTCTTATTAATGAGAATTTGGTAGCACAGCATTGATTCCATGATTAGAAAGAAATAAAACATCAAAAGCAAATCATACACTGTTACTAGGTGACAAAGCTTTCCTTCTATTCCATTCAAAACAAAATATTTGCATCTTTGTGTACATGTATTGTGTGTGTCTGCGTTTGTGCACACATATGTACATGTATATTGGTTTTTGGGGCAAGGCCTCTCACAAAACCTGAATTTCATGAATTTTGCTAAAGTAGCTGGACACTGAGCCTTGAAAATTCTCCTGTATCTGCTTTACTCAGGCTGTGCATTCATTCCTGATTTTTTTATGTGGGGACACAGTCTCAGGCCTTCATGCTGTGTGGCAAGTCTTTAACCACTGAGCCATTTCTCTAGGTCAGTAAATAATATTAAAAATAATACAAAGTAAATCTTCTTTTACTCAAGTTGATTGTGCTTTCAATTCTGTCCCTAAGTACTCTCCTCTTTTCATGAAATGACTCTGGGAAAAGACCAGATAAAATCCTACTTTTAAAATTTGATCAAATTGTTCAGTTTGTTACAGTGTTCTCAAACACATCCATTGGTTGTTCTCAACTCTAGTCTTGTCAAATTTTCTCTGAACCTTCCATAGATATTATGAACATAATGCTAGCACTGGAACCACTACAATTTTTGTGTTTGTTATCTGTGACTGAAGTATTTTAAATATGTAGCTAATTGTTTAATATAATGAGATTACATAAAGTATGGTGATAAACACCATGACTGTTTGTGCCTGAAACAGTAAATGATACAGTCTTATCCTTGCATGGACTTTTATTGCCCTCTCACCTGAAGAGAAGATGAATGAAAAAAGATCTTCCTTCTAATCACTGACTTTTAAGTCTCATTTCTTTCTTTTCAGATGAAAGCTCTTAGCTACCCGACAGGCTTGTTACCAATGCCATAAGCATGATATATGTAAGCATAAATTCTGTGCCACCTCCATGTTCTGGTGGTCACCCATGTGTCCAGACTGACATTCAGTAGCTCCACTGTGATCAGAAGCATGTGTGTGTCAGTTTTATCTGACCACAGGAAAGGTAATTTCATTTTTCCCCCTTTTCATTTTGTTCTTCCAGACTCTTCTTGAGTCACTATATCAAGATGGATTATTACAAGATAGAGGCCAGACTCTAGAATGCCAAATCAAATCACTAGGCACAAGAAGCACTCCGGGCAGGGACTGGATTAAGTATCCCAGATTTGACATATGCAAATTAGTAACTGGAAACAGAATCCGCAGGAAGAAAGCAAAGTCATGACTGTGGAAAGGAGCACTGTGTTTTCAGAAGCACAGTAACCAAATGCATTCTGATTGTGCTTTATTTCTTCTTCTTCCAAGCTTCAAATGTTAGGCATTAAAATAGTACTGAAATACAATTGAAATATAATGTACACAAAAATGCAGATCTTTGCCGGATTAATACCCCATTGCTACACTATAAATTTTCTGTAAGGTTGGGCTTAGGAATGGTAGGAGTGCTTTGGTTAAGACCAATAATGAAAGGTTAAGAACAAAGAAGCAAAAACAAAAAAGATAACATGGTAAATGAACACAATCCTACCGGCTATGCTGTGTTTTCCACCCTCTAATCTACTCTGAGGAGTTATTTTGTTATCAGTTTTCACTGGGCATTCTTCACTCCCTTAGATGATGTAGCATATTAAGCCACATCTTTTTTTATGCTTTCCTCAAAAGAGGCATATATATATATATATATATATATATATATATATATATATATGAATATATAAGCTTATAGTCTACAATAAATATTAATATATCAGTATTATCTACTTTTCTTTTTATGGTAGCTTGGTTGCTACCATAAAACATGGTAGCAAAAGATGAAAACATCTTGGTTGAAATGAGTCATGTTGGTGGTGTTGGATGTTGTGATAGCGATGAATAATGGTTCAGAGTCAAAGTAGTATAGGAAAAATATGCTGAGGAATAATTTTAAGATGTTCTGAAGGTACACACATATTATCTACCATACTGGTTCTTGTTGTGGGTGTACTTTTATAAGTTCTTGAGAATTTCACACCACGTATTTTGTTCACAGCCATCACTCTTCTCCAACTCCTCTCACGCCCACACACTCTTACCTGCTCACCCAAATTTGTGTCTTTCTTTTTTCTTTTTAAACTTATAAAATCAAATTGATGCTGCTAATATAATCTTGGATATGCAGTCGTTCAGCCTTCCACAGGAACATGGTTGACCTAACCACAGATATGAATCTTGAGGACTGAGGAGAACAGAGGGCTGGGCTGAAAGTAATGAGCTATTTATTGCTCAAAGGAAGTTACTTATTAGACTCCTGCTCTAAAGTTCTTCCTGTCTCACTATTTCACTTGGCTAGTTTTAAAGATAAAGAACTAGAGATAGCCAGGGAAGTTACACAGAAAAACTCTAATAATAATTAAAAAATCAATCAATCAATCAATCAATCAATCAATCAATCAATCAATCAATCAGTCAATCAATAACCATCTTCAATGGCCTGGATATGTCCTGCACAGCACAGGAGCCACAAGCCACTCTTGGCTTCTTGAGTATTTAGAATGACCAGCGCAACTGGAAATCAGCTGTGAGTGTGAAAAGCATACTGCCAGAAAAACCCTTGGAAGACAGCGGTACTCCCTCTACCCCCATGAACAAACTGTAGATCCATACTACAGGATCCCCACAACCAAGGGTATGATGTCAAAGAGGAGTCCCAATGAGGATCCGGTGTTGTTGGTGCAGCAGAAGCCAGAGGCCTCGAACCAGACCAATGACTCATGCAATGAACATCGGCAAGCAAAGACCTGTGGACAAAAGGACAGACTGTAATCCAGTGTGAGGTGTTTTTTACGTTTTGTTTTATTTTTATTTCTTACTTTCTTTTGGGGGAACTGCAAGTGCAGAGGGTGGATACAAAGGGACCGGAGACTAGTAAGACTGGGGTGCACGATGTGAAACTAGCAAAACATCAATAAAAAGTTAAATGAAAATTTAAAAAAACTAAAAAATAGAGAGAGAGAGAAAGAAGCAGATAGTAAGGACATTTATTTTTTAATTCTGGGTTTCTCAATAAATCATTAACAAAAATAATTGCTATGAAAATAGAAATTCCATTTTAAAGAATATTTCTGATAAAAGGACTGCCATTCATGATATAGAGTTGATTACTATTTACTACTATACTGTTTATAGTTTCTCTGCACTCTTCGAATGTCAAATCCTTTGAAAAACTATGAAATATTTTTTACAATTTCTCAGCATTAGCTTGAATGAATTTCAGCAATGCTTAATATCATTGCTATGCTTGAAACTAATTAAAAGTAGATAATAAACAACCCATCTTTACCTAGCAGTGTATCAAAGCAGATGTGGAGACTCATAACCAAACCTTCTGCAGAGTTCAGGGACTCATACAATAAAAGGGTGGGTGGGGGGATGGTTAAGATGACTGGGAGAGGACAGGAGCTCCACAAGGACAAAATATATCAAGGCAGGGTTGTCTATGAGACTGTTTCTCCAAGCAAGGACCATGTATGGATATAACCTAAAACCCCTACTCAGATGTAGCCCATGGTAGCTCAGTAACCAAAGGGGAACAGGAACTATTTCTGACAGGAACTCAACGTCTGGCTCCTTTACCTTCCCCCCCTCCCAAGGAGCAGCCTTGCTAGGCCACAGAGGAGGACATGGCAGACAGTCCTGAAGATACCTGATAAGCTAGGGTTATATGGAAGGGGAGGAGGACCTCCCCTATCAGTGGACTTGGAAAGTGGCAGGGAGAGGATACGGGAGGGAGGGTGGGATGGGAGGGAATGAGGGTGGGGGCTATGGCTGGGATACAAAGTAAATAACCTGTGATTAATATAAAAAATTAAAAATTAATAATAATAAAAAAAAGAAATCCCACATTTGTCAACAGAGTAAATATTATTCTGGAATAATGTACCAGAATTTTATTATTTAGCAAAAAGTTTGTTCATTCTGTGCTTTGTTTCCACTGTGTTTTGTACAATAGTGACATTTTAAAAATTCTTTGTAGCTAAACTTTTTCTCAATTTTTTATATATTCCCTATACAGATTAAATTGCAAGCACCTGAGTAGAGTTTTGACATTAATAAAGTTATGCATTTTCTAGAAATAAATAAATACATAAAAATAAAGACCTGGAAGGGACAGGAGCTCCACAAGGAGAACAACAGAACAACAACAACAACAACAACAAAATCTGGGCCCAGGAGTCTTTTCTGAGACTGATACTACAACCAAGGACCATGCAGGAAGATAACCTCAAACCCCTGCACAGATGTAGCCCATGGCAACTCAGTCTCCAAGTGGGTTTCCCTAGTGAGAAGAACAGGTGCTGTCTCTGAGGTGAACTCAGTGGCTAGTTCTTTGATCACTTCCCCCTGAGGGAGGAGCAGCCTTACCAGGCCACAGAGGAAGACAATGCAGCCAGTCCTGATGAGACCTGATAAGCTAGGGTCAGAGGGGAGGGAAGGGGAGGACTCCCCCATCAGTGGACTTGGGGAGGAGCATGGGAAGAGAAGAGAGAGGAGAGTGGGATTGGGAGGGGATGAGGGAGGGGGCTACAGCGGGGATACAAAGTGGTTAAACTGTAATCAATAATAAACAAACAAATAAATACATAAATAAATAAAATAATCTATCTTTAAAATTAACTTCTGTGGATTTTCTCCATATATATGCATACACACATACATACACACACATATATACATACATGAATACATATACATATGTATATACATGTATATATATATATGTATATATATATATATATATGTGTGTGTGTATGTGTGTGTGTGTGTGTGTGTGTGTGTGTGTGTGTGTGGCAGCACTGAGTGGACTCTGCAGGTTTACATATACAGTGCATGAGATGACCAGTAGGTGTTCTATCTCCCTCATTATTTGTAGGTTTCACTAGGATAGCCTTACATATATTAGAGAAAGTTTCTACTGGACTAGGATTCCATACCCCACTCAGCTGCTCTTCATTTCTCGATTTCTCTCTTTTAATTCCCTCTCTCAATCCCATATATCCTCCCTTTTCTCATCTGAACCTCCGGAGGAACTGTCATATTGATTTTCATAGTTCCTGAAGAAGTTTTGCACTCTCACCAGCAATGGTGTTGTGTTCCCCTTAAATCCACATGCTTGCCAGCATGAGCTGTCACTTGTGTTTTGATCTTAGCACCGTGACAGGCGTGTGATAGAATCTCAAAGCAGTTTCGAATTTCATTTCCCTAGTGGCTAAGAATGTTGAACATGTCTTTAAGTTTAAGACATCTGAGATTACTTTACTGAGAACTCTCTGTTTAGATCTGTTCCCCATTTTAAAAACTGGATTATTTAATTTTTTTATATCTAGTTCTTCAGTTCTTTATACATTTTGGACATTGTCTCTGTATCACATGTAGAGTTTGTAAAAATCTGCCCATTCTTTATGTTGCCACTTTGGATAATTGATGGTGTCCTTTGTCTTACAGAAGATTTTCAGTTTCATGAGGTCCTGTTTATTAATTGTTGATCTTAGTGCCTGCATTAGCAGTGTTCTGTTCATAAAGCAGTCTCCTGTACCCATGAGTTCAAGGCTAGTTCCCACCTTCTCTTCCATTAGGTTCAATGTATCTGGTTTTATGTTGAGATCTTTTATCCACTTGGACTTGGGTTTTGTGAAGGGTGGTAAATATGGATCTATTTGCATTCTTCTACCTGTAGATATCCCGTTTGACCAGCACCATTCCTTGAAGATTACTCTTTTTTTCTGTTGTGTATTTCTGGTTTCTTTAAAAAAAATTATGTGTCTATAGGAATGTGTATTTATATCTGGGTCTTCAATTCAATTTTATTGATCAATGTGTCTGTTTTGTGTGTGTGTCAATGCCATGCTGTTCTTAGTGTGACTGGGTTTTACTCAATTAGTTGTTGGTTAAGAGCATCCCATGGAATTCCCTAAATAACCCAGGGTGCTGCCAAGTCAACAGGTTGATCTCCACAAACTGACAGCAAGGCCCCATTGCTGGAGACAACACTCACATAACTCATCCAATATGGAGAGGAAGAGCTGGCACCTATGTAGAACCTTCCATCCCATGTTCTAGCCTATGGCATGAAAAGATATTTTTCAGGCTAACAAAAAGAAAACAACAACAACAAAAAAAAACTAAGCACTAAGTCAAATACAAACACTGATTTCAATGTATCTTGCCTGGAAAGCATGCTGTGATGTTGGTGGCAAAGACCTTGTAAAATCACTCAAACCATGTCTCATTTAACTTAAGGTCAACTCCTTAAGGTGGAACCCGTACCTGAGACTGCTTGATTAGCAAGACCAGAGTCTAGATAGTTCAGGGAGCCAGGGTATTACCAAACACGAACCCACAAAGACGGAATCTGCATTCACAGACACACAGAGGTCTGTACCCGGTCCTTCTCATATGTATGATAGCTTTTAGTTGAGTAATTGTATAAATGAGTGGGTCTCTGCTTCTTGTACCTTCTATTGGTGCTTTTTTAGTTTTCTATTGGCTTGTCTTATCCAATTTGGATACGATGGTTTGGTTTATATTAGTATACTTTATTTCATTATGTTTTGTTTCGATCTTCTAAGTACCTGTTCTTTTCTAATGAGAGACAGAAAGGGAATAGACCTGGATGTGAATGAAGATGAGGAGTAACTGGAAGGAGGAGAGGGAGGGGAAACTGTATCTGATTATATCATAAGAGAAAAGAATTTATGTTTAATATGAGGAGAAAATAGAAATTAAATACACACATTAAATAAAAACATGCCCAAACACACACACACACACACACACACACACACACACACACACACACACAAATGAAGTTGGGAAGAAAAAGTGATAGAGCGAAAGGAGAGAATTTAGAAGAGAGCCCATAGGGAAGTGGGTTAGATCAAAGTCCATCACATGCATAGAAAATGCTTAAATAATTTCAAAAAGCAAGTAAGTGCTAAAACATAAAATTAAAATAGACACCTTTTTAGATTAATTTATCTCTGTAGGAGAGGCACAGTAAATTTCAGTGAGGGAACAAGCTCTAGGCACTTTTGATACTGAAGGGGAATGGACAGTGGTATAAAAAGTAAAGGAATAGATGTTCATAGAAAATTGGTTAAGAAAAGGGGAGTGATCTATAAAAGCTACATATCCTGTCCTCAGCCAGTGAAAGTGCACAACAGGGAGGCACATTTCTTGTATTAGAGACTTTAGTTACAGTGCATGATAAGAGAGGGGCACCAATTGCAATATAGTGACAACCATTCCCATCCCCATTCATGGTGTACCCTTTCCCATGCGCAGATCCTGAAATGGAACAGATTTATATCAGTCAAGCAATAAATCTGCCTACATTCCTGTAAATTCATGACTTATAGAACTTTCCTAATTTTTATAGTCTCCCTTGTTGATACTAATGGGCTGCAGAATAAAAATATGTTGGGATTGATTTAAGGGATATTAGAGAAGATATTTAATTTAACTTAAATATAATTTAATTTAAAGTCTATTTTAAATTAAGTAGACATATTAAGAATTTAATATGAGTACAACACAAACTAATAGAAGAAAAACCACGTATAAAATATCAAGGAAAAAAGAAGGAAATATATTAAAATGCAATGAAAGTGAGAATTAAAGAAGTTCAAAGTCTGGCTAGCAGGACTTCCTGCAGAAATGTAAAAATAGAATGGGAATAATATCAATAAAGCAAACGGAAGAGGAGCAAAAAGAAAGATGAAGTGAAAAGGAAAGGATTGATAAACAAGCAGGTAGGTTGTTGTGTTTATATGTTTTCATATCATGGGGTCAGCTGAAGCAAGAAGACTGCCAGCTCCTGGACGTTGGGACTATAGACTAGAAAAAAGAGAAAAGAGAAAAGCGAAGACAAGAACAGGAGTCTCCTAGAGAGAACAGCACGGATTTGCATCATTCACGACCCATAAATATGCTCAGCGGAGGGAACAAAATGAAACACTGTTTTCATTATTTGTTTTCATTTACTTTTTTCATAACTTTTCTCTTGCCGAGATAAAAATTAAGAGTTTATTAAAACAAAATCCATAATGAAAATAGGGTTGTGGCAGTCAGAGAGAAAAGGAGGCTGATCACAGTTAATCCACAGTCAGGATGTGAGGAATACAGGTGCTCACCGAACTTTCTAATTCCAATCTGCCTGGCAATCAGGCTAGATCTTTCTGCCTCAGTCACACTAACCCAGTTACTCTTTCTCAGGAATGCCTGGAGACTCACTTAATCTAAATAGTCTCACACATGAAAGCACAGAAACTGGTCAGTGTCTAGATACTGCTACCTTGGTTGTCAATATGAGCCATCACACCTAATATATCACACCTACTAATATATCATCACAGAGTTTCAGAGCCTAGACTATGAGATTTTTCTGTTATGCTTTGGATGTTGATGACCTGCCAAAGGATGATGTACTTGAATCTTGGATGCTAGAATGATCATACTAGTCATGACTAGTGGTGAGACCTTTAAGAAGTGAAACCTGAAAGAAAGGCATAATCAAAGCTGGGAGTGCTGTGGCATTAGTTGATATTGTTTTCATGGGGTCCTGAGTATGTCCTCAGGGTAGGGATGCTATTGAACAAAAAAATAAACCAGAGAAACAAAATGAGAAAAACAAACCTGGCCTCACTCTTCTTGGCACGTGTTCCCATAACGGTGAAATTGTCTCCCTGGATGTTCCCACTATAGTCAAGCTGATGCTAACAGCAGGCCTCCAAACATACAGAAGTGAGGACTACATAAAACCTTGGTACAGGGACTGTCTCTGACATAAACTCAGTGGCTTATCTTTGATTACCCCCGCAGAGGGGGGGAGTAGTCTTGCCAGGCCACAGAGGAAGAGGCCTTGATGAGGCCTGCCTGATAGACTAAGGTCAGATAGAGGTCCTCCTCTATCAGGGAAATAGGGGAGTGGCATAGTGGGAAAAGAGGGAGGGTGGATGGGACTAGGAGGAGATGAGGAAGGGGGCTGCAGAGGGGATTGAAAGTGAATAAATTGTGACAGATAGATAGATAGTAGATAATAGATGATAAATAGATAGATAGATAGATAATAAAAAACTCTCAATCAATAGATGCTTTGTTATTGTAAAGGAAAATAGAATGATACTGTTTCTAAATGGGCTTCCAGTACTCAGTTGGGGTTCCTAAGTGATATATGTCATAAAATTAATGCAATGTTCCAAATTGAAACATAACAAATGTGGACTTATCTCTGATTGTCTGTGGAAGGACCTCCAGGAAGCATTCTGTTCCTGAATATAAGACCTGATTACTTCTTTTTATTTTTCTTCCCTCTTTTTGAGACGAGGTCTTGTTGTGTAGCCCAGGATGGCTTTCAAGTTGAGACTGAATTGTAAGTCCAGGTTAATGTCCAATTTGTTGACTCTACAGTTCCTGTTTCCCCTACCTATTCACCATGTTCTCCAGGGCTTCCCCCAAACGGTCCTTCAGTGTCCTTCCCTGGACTAGAATGGTATGTGTTGTGTACAGTGCTGAAATCTCATCTCTCGATTGTTTAAATTCATGCTGAGGACATCCCCTCACACTTAGGTCGGCACACTTCCTCTGACTAAAGAAGTGTAATTAAAATACTTGTGTTTTTCAAAGAGTATATAAATATAAAGGATGGAGGGTAGGGATGACATCAGATTGGTGAATGAGAATATAGAAACAAGAATATCAGACAATGTTTTCAACATTGAGAGGATAAATGTATTTGAATCTTAAAATCCTTTATTCATTCAGACTATATGATGCACATCAAAATAGCATAAAGTACTTGTATGCTTTAGACATTAGAAAATTGAATTTCCTCTACCTTTTTATGGGAATCTGAGAATCATTTGTAAAGGAAATAAGCCAGACTAGATAAATTGTGGTCCCAGAAACATGGCACCCAACATAAAAGAAGCCAGAAGAACTGCGGGATTGTGGAACAGAGGAGTGTCTGCACTGTGGTTTCACAATAGGCACAGCACACAGCACAGTCTTTTGTTAGTGGGTCAGATGTCTTTGGCAGAAAAAAAATGTTCTTCAAATGGGTTGAAAGCCTTGGTGACATAAACAGTTTACTGTTTTGGATAAGCACTTCCGTATTACATTTTGCGTCACCTAGGCCCTTCATAGTAACACTGCTTCTACCAAGAGTGAAAGAAGTTGTTCAGCATAACGAAGAACACAGCGCAGACAGTAAACAGCCTGTCTGCTGAGCAGTATTAACAGCACCAACAGGGGTAGCTTCCACCTTCCTTACCCATTCATTTTTAAAAGAAAATTTCATGACTTCATTTTTTTTTCATGGTTGAATGGAATTACGCTTTGTGCATGTATTACATTTTTCATTAACCATTCGTCTTTTGACAAAAATCAGGGCTTATTCCACATTCTAAATATTGAGAACGGAGCAGCAATAAACTTGTGCAAGAATCTCAGTGGCAGGATATATAGATCCCTTACATATTTTCACAGCAGTGGAAACAGTGGGTCATATTTTAGTTCTATTTTTAGTTTGTTGAGAAATAGTCATATTTTCCTTGTATCTACATTTGAATTCCAACAGCAGTGAAAAATTATCACACATTTTCTGTATCATTTGATATGTTTTGTGATTATTTTTAGATGATAGGCATTTTGTTTCTATTTTTTGTTTTTCATTAATTTATTCATTTTACATCCAGATCATAGGCTCCTCCCTTGTTTCCTTCCAGACCTGCCCTCCTTCGTTCCCTCTTCCTCCTTACTCCAGTCTCCTAATGCTCAGAAAGGGGGAGCCCTCCTCCCTTACCAACTGACCTCAGACTATCAAGTCTTTTCAAGACAGCCTGCATCCTCTTCCTCTGTATCCTTGCAAGGCTGTCTTGCTCAGGGGAAGTGATCAAGGAGCAAGCACCAGAGCCCATGTCAGAGACAGCCCCTACTCCCTTACTAGTGAACCTACATGGAGACCATGCTGCCTATTGGCCATATCTGAGCTGCATGAGAGTCCTGAGTCCTCTCCATGCATGGTCCTTGGCTGGCGTATCAGTCTCTGCAGGGCCCTCTGGGGCTGAGATTTGTTGGCTCTGTTGGTTTCCTTGTGGAGTTTCTGTCCTCACTCAGTCCTTCTATCCTCCCATTCTTCCATAGAACTTCCTGTGCTCTGCCCAAATTTTGGCTGTGAGTCTCAGCATCTGCTTGGATCCTCTGCTGGATGGAGTTTTTCAGAGGACATCTATGGAAGTTTCCCATCCTGTTCCCTCTCTTCAACCACGTCCGGTGTCTTTTCTATTTGTCCTTCTGAATGAAAAATTAAGCATCCTCCCTAGGGTCCTCCTTGTTACTTAGCTTCTTTAAGTCTGTGGATTATAGTATGGCTATCCTGTACTGTATGACTAATATCCACTTATAAGTGAGTACCATTCCTGTCTGTCTGGGTCTCGGTTATGTAATTCAGGATGATCTTTTATAGTTCCTGCCATTTGCCAGGAAATTTCATGATGCTCTTGTTTTTAATAGCTGAATAATCTTCCACTCTGTACAGCAGTTTCTTTATCCATTCTTCAGTTGAGGGACTGAAGTTGGGTTGCTTCCAGATTCTGGCTATTATGAATAAAGTTGCTATGCACATAGTTAAGCAAATGTCCTTGTATGGTAGAATATCTTTTGGACATATGCCCAGGAGTGGTATAGCTGGGTCTTGAGGTAGAACTGTTCCCAATTTTCTGTGAAAGCACCAAACTAATTTCCAAAGTGGTTGTACAAGTTTTCAGTTCTAACAGCAATGGAGGAGGGTTCCATTTTCTCCACAAACTCCTAGCATGTGCTGTCACTTGAAGTTTTGATCTTAGCCATTCTGATAGGTATCAGATGAAATCTCAGAGTTGTTTTGATTTGCATTTCCCTGATGACTAAGGACATTGAGCAATTCTTTTATTTTTATTTTTCTCATCTATTTTGTTCACTTTACATTCTTGCACACCCTTCCCTCCTCTGCTCCCAATCCCACATTTTCTCCATCCTCCTTACCTCCTGTCACTTTTCCTTGGACAGTGAGAACAGGGCACAGGCGAGTGGCAAGACTGCTTGTCAGCCCAGGAACTTTTCTGGGGATTAGCTGGTGACTTGAGATCCAACCAGTTGTTTCCCTCACTGTGGGGTTTTCTCTCAACTGGGAGACCCAGAAGCTGGTGTTTCGGTGCAAACCATTCAGTCTGAGACAGTGAGAGCAGCTCGTAGGCTTGTGGCTAGACACTGGAGACCATGAGTTGGTGGGAACCAGGGAACTTTTCTGGGAAATAGCAGGGTGACCTGAGGCTGGACCCTGGGGTTTTCTTTACCACGGAGACTCCTTTCACCTGGGAAACACTGAAACTTGTGTTTGGGGCCTTACAGTTTGGCCTGTTGATCACTGTGCAGTCAGTCAATGATGTCCTGTAGATCAAACACAGTGTATGATCTGCACCATCTTGGATACTTTGCCTGGATAGTAGCCATTTTGAATACAGTGAGAACATATATTATTATGTGTTTCAAATATTGAACTCTATCTGAAGTATTTCTAGAAAAGATGATTTGTTCTGTGAGCTATTTCTTTACTCTATTCACAGATTCATTTGCTATATAGAAACATCTTAATTTCATGCTATATCATTTGTCAAACCTCAGCATTACTTCCCTTAAAATTTGAGTTGTATAGAAAGTTCTTGCCTGGAGTGATAGCTTGAAGATGTTCAGTGTGTTTTCTTCTATTAATTTCAATATTACATGTTTTTACAAACTTTTTAATTATCATTTATCCATTAATAAAGGTATTTGATATATTTAGAATTAATATCTTTGGAAAACAGTGCTTCTCAATCTTCCTATATCTGTGAGCCTTTAATACAGTTTGTCATGTTGTGGTGACCCCAGCCATAAAATTATTTCATTGCTACTTCATAACTGTACTTTTGCTACTGTTATGAATTACAATGTAAATGACTGAGATGCAGGCATTGTTATATGAGACCCCTGTGAAATGGTCATTCAACCCACAAAGGGGTTGTGACCTATAGCTTGACCATGTGATTTCATTTCTTCAAATGGATAGCCATTTTTTCCAGTGTCTTCTGATGAGTGAGCTCGCCTTTTCCAGTATTCATACATCTGTACCAGCACAATCTTATCCATGACATGATTGTTCTGTAACATAATCTGAAGTTAGGTTTTAGTATATCTCCAACATCATTCTGCTTAGAATTGCTATGGCTATGTGGGTATTTTATATTTCTACATGAATTACAGTATTTGTCTTTCTAGTTTTGGGAAGGATGTCATTGGAATTTAGATGTCTATTGCACTGTATCCTTAAATTAAATTTGATGATACAGCAATTTTTACAATATTTATTCTTTTAGTCAGTACCTATGGAAAGATTTCCCATCATCTACTGACTGCTTCAAATATTTTTCTTATAATAGTCAAATTAGCGTTTTTGTTAGACAGGTCTTTATGATTCTTGGTTATGTTTATTCCTAAGCACTTCATTTTTAAGCTATTTGAATGGGAAATTTTTACTGAGTTCTTTCTCAAGAAGTTGTATTTTTGTATAAAAAGCTATTTCCCAACTTTTTTATTTTGAGATTCTAAATATTTAAATCAATTCTCTCTTTCCTTTCTCTAAACACTCCTATATACTCTTATTGTTCTCTTTCAAATTGTTTTTTACCTCCAACTTTTCTGAGTGCAGTCTGTCAGATTCTTTAAGCATATGATCATGTCATCAGAATATCAGCAAACTATTTTACATTTTCATTTATTTGAGTCCTTTTTGTATATTTTTCTTACATAATTTTCATATCATAACTTCAAGTACTACATAGAATAAGAGTAGGAATAATGGGCATCCTTGGCTCATTACACTGATTTAGAGAAAAGTACTTCTGCCTCTTAACACTTAGTATAATGTTAACTACCTGTTTCTCATCTATAACCTTTATTGTGATTTCTTAAATATATTTCATCTTGTTTACATTGTTTGTTAGTTTGCATATATTAAGCTATCTTTGAATTCTTGCTCTAAAACAAAGTTGGTTGTGATGTATATCATCTTTTTGTGGTTTCAATTCAATGTATAATGTTGCATCAAAAAATTTAAACCTAAACCAATCACAGAAATTTACTTGTAGGTATTTCTTTTCTTATATCTTTATTTGTGTAGACAACTGAGAATCTTAGTGTGTCTAAAGAAGACCATGTTGGTTTCCACAGCAACATCCAGGGATCCCCTTTAGCTCAGCTCTGGCAATGGGAAAGAAAGGGAAGTAATTCTCTGGATGGGTGCCTCAGTTTCAGACTTAGGTCAGGGTCTTGAGAATATTTTATTATTTTTATGCACATTGGTGTTCTTTCCTGCATGCATGTTTATGTGCCATGTGAATGGCTGGTGCTTGTGAAGATCCAAAGAAAACACTGGATCCCATGGAACTGGAGTTGCAGATGCTCTAATACATGAGCTGTCATGTGGGTACTGAGATTAGAATGTGGGTCTTCTGGAAGGGCAGCCAGTGCTCTTAGTTTGTTTTCCATCTCTCTAGTCCCAAGCCATAATTTTGCTATATATTTTCATCTTCCCTTTGCTGCAAGATGCTGTGTTCGCTTTTCAATAGTCATGGCCACCCCTTCTTGAATCACCTGCTGTCATTGCCCAGAGCAGTTCATGTTGGAAAGATATAATACTGATCAGCATAATGGCTGTAGTGGCTGAGGCCCTGATGGCAGCAGCAGTGGTGCCAACAGGCAGTCAGGTGTCATTCATGGGAAAAGTTTGCTGTCAACTGATTGGTGAGAGCATGGTTTGGCAAAGGTGCAGTATCCCTAGCTTTCTTTCTTTCACTTCTTTTGTCCTTCATCCAAATCAAGCCTCTTTCATCAGCAATCCTACCAAGAAATTCTGGAGAACACTTTTAAATTTAATTTTTAAAAATTTATTCACTTTACATTCCTCCCTCATCTCCTCCAGGTCCTCCCTTCCCTCCCTCTCCCCCCCATTTCCCTCCCCTAGTCCTTAGAAAGGGCGCACCTTTCTCCCCTATCAACTAACCTCAGCCTATCAAGTCTCATCAGGACTGCCAAAATCCTCTTCCTCTGTGGGCTGGCAAGACTGCCATGCCAGGGAGAAGTGATCAAAGAGCAGGCAACTGAGTCAATGTCAGAGACAGCCTCTGTATCCCTTACCAGGGAACCCACATGAAGACAGAGCGGGGGCCTATTAGTTTCCTCTGAGCAGGGGGTCTAGGTCCTCTCCATTCATGGTTCTTTGTTGGTGCCTCAGTCTTCACAGCAGCAGTTGCACTCCCAAATCCAAGCTCTGTTGGTCTTCTTATGAAGCTCCTGCCCCATCTGGATCCTTCTGTCTCCTCATTCTTCCAAAGACTCCCTGAACTCTGTCCAAAGTTTGGTTGTGAGTCTCAGCATCTGCTTTGATCCCCTGGTGGATGGAGTCTTTCAGAGGATGTCCGTTGTAGGCTCCTCTCCTGTTCCCTCTCTTCAACTGTTTTCAGTGCCT
Source organism: Rhombomys opimus (assembly GCA_010120015.1). Lineage (NCBI taxonomy): Eukaryota > Metazoa > Chordata > Mammalia > Rodentia > Muridae > Rhombomys > Rhombomys opimus. Next base: position 489,464 of record REGO01000366.1, on the reverse strand, counting down.
AGTATAGACACTGCAGAACATTTTAATGAAGAATTTATAGTACTTCTAGAGTGTTTGTGGTAACTTATTTATAAGTTAAAACAAATAAAAATCAAAATGGGCAGGAGCAGTAATTTATCTAAATTATTATTATTATTATTATTATTATTATTATTATTATTTTGTAGAGGAAAGAAATATAACCAGAGGGTTTTTGTTGCTTTTTTTAGCTCAGCATTGAACATTATTAGAAAAACTATCTCGGAAAGACCAAATGTGTGTAAGTAAAAATTGATACACACATAAATACACACACACACACACACACACACACACACGGCTTCAAACTGAATAACAGTAAAATCTTACAGTAGGAAGTTAATCAGTAATGTCTAATGAGCTTAAAAAGCTATCGTGTGCATTTGTTACTTTTATTGCTGAAATTGCTATGCTATAATAGCTCTCAGAAGCACCTTACTAGGAGCTTTATTTATTTGTTTGTTTGTTTGTTTATCTGTCTAGTGTGTGTTTTCCTGTGTGTTCTGTGGGAGTGTTGGAATAGCATATATTTGGAGATTAGAAGACCGCCTTGGGTCCCAGTGCCAGCTTCCACCTTGTTTGAGGTGGGGATTCTTATCGGCCACCGTGTGTGCTTCAGTAGCTGGTTAGTGAGCTTCCAGAGATTGCCTTGTCTCTACCTCCCATCTTGCCACAGGGGCCACATCACTAAAGGAAAACATAAGTGCACCATGTGGGTTTTACAGATATAAAATACAGTGATTAATACCGTCTTATACACAGATACTGATGCTTGATGATAAACTCTTTGTCCACTGAGCCTTTTCTCCAACCATGAGGAAGGGTTGATTTTGCTTCAAGTTTTTGTAAGTTTTACTCTTTTGTGATGGTGAAGTCCTGGTAGCAGAAACAGCTCAGTCCAAGTAGATGGGCGTATTCTGGCATGGCTGTCAGGGAAGAGCAGACATAGTAGAGAAGATGGACTGAGCTATTGCACTCAAAGGACTGCCTACTCCAGTGATTCTCCTGTCCTAGTCAGGGTCATCTCACAAAAGGTTCTTTAGTGACCCGGAAGAGCAGCAGTGGCTGAGTACTAAGTATTCAAACACATCAAGCAGTAGGAAGCATTTTACATATAAACTATAAGACCCTATATTTACATTGTCTATCCTGCAGGACAGTCACTGGACAACTCACTTTGATTTGAGCTTCTTTGAACTTACAACTTACTTGCTTTGGATGTGCATAACAAGCCATAGAAATAAAAACATCTATTATTTTCTAATTATCACTTCAGAAGGAATTGCTTTTTAATATTGTTTTGTCTATTTGGTAGAGAATAATTATTAAGTTTGTAGCCATTTTTTTTGTATTTCTGATTACTGAAAATATCATGTAGTCATTCTATCTAGTCACTTGATGTTTTCTATTACTTTTTTCTGGTGAAAAGATTTATAAGTACAATTGCTTTCACTATGACATGTTTTGGAATATTAATTCCAAATTTCCTTTTAAAAAAGGAAACTTTTGCTTCCTTTTAGTGCTTTGGTTTATCTCCCTCCAGCTAGTATGGTAAATTAATTGGAATCTTCTTAGGAATCATTACTCTGGTCTCATTAAGAATACCCTTTTGAGATCAAATTATGTTGAAAATAAAATGGTTCTTGAGATCTAATTTATCTGTAGTTTACAGCAATGGGAAAGCTAATTTATCTAATGATGATCAGCATAAATTTCAAGGTCACAGATGGTGATATGTGCCTAATACTTTTTATGTTCTATTTCTGAATATCCAAGTAAAAAGTGGATACATGTAACCTAGATGATGCTTCATTAAAACTCTATTGCAAATTTAAGCTTTGAAAGTGCTCCTGCAGAAAACCTTTTAAATGCCTCATCATTTACTTGAGTCTAAATGAAATGCTACGGTGGACGGTCATTGTGAAAGCTGAGCTTGTATTGCTGTATTTGGAAACTAGAAATCATCCAGGTGGTTTATAGAGACTAATTTATATACAATTTGATATCCAAATCATCTCACTTTTGCCTATTCAAATATAATCATACATCTAGCTGTTAGTGAAGTAATATCATTTTAATTACCAAATCACCCTTTTATATTTGCAAAGACATATACATCGCCATTTGATTTTTCATGTTGTGGTGATATGGGCCCACAGGTACATGTTTGAAACTGTGGCTAAGTCAAGCATTGGTTAGCAGACTGACACTGTAGCTTTGGAACGAGAAGCCTATATATAGCAGCACCTGTAGAGCTATGTATTTGTGGGATATAGTTATTGAGTCCTCCAGAGATCGGTGAGGGAATTATAAAATCTAAAGTAATGATGGTAATGGAACAGGCGTCCAAAGAGAGAGAGAATGCAAATTTGTACCCAAAGCGTCAATAGGGGAATGAAATGTCAAAAGGAAGTTTTGAACTATATTGTCAGATTATACAGAAATTCTTTTATTATTTCAAATGATTTTAGTTTAGATAAACCCAATGCATTTTCTGAACTAGAAAAAATAATTTAGGATAAACACTTGATTTTTAGCAATTGTGTAATTCTTATTGATATGAGGTAAAATTTTCAGAGCTAAATGGACTGTTCCCCTTAATAAAATCATAATTGACAAGACATAAAAAATGTTAGATCTGCTCTCCCTACACCTGATCTCTACCCTCATTCTGCTCTCCACTCCCACCCAGTTCTCTCAACATCCACTTCAATGTCTATTTTATTTCCTCTTCTTAGTGAGATTTAAGCATCCTTCGAAGAACCTCCTTGTTACTTAGCTTCTTTGGGTCTGTAGATTATAATATGGTTACCCTGTACTATATGGCGGATATCCACTTATAAGTGAGTATAAACCTTGTGTGTCTTTCTGGGTCTGTGTTACCTTACTCAAGATGATATTTTCTAGCTCCATCTAGCTCCATTTGCTGCAAATTTTATGATTTCCTCATTTTAATCACTAAATAATATTTCATTCTGTAAATGTGCCTACATTTTCTTTATCCATTCTTTTCGAGGGACATCTCAATTGTTTCCAGTTTCTGATTATTATAAATAAAACTACTATGATCATAGTTGAATAAATGCCCTTGTGGTATGTCGGAGCCTCTTTTGGGTGTCTACTCAGGAGTGTTATAGCTGGGTCTCGAGGTAGAGAGGTGAGAGTGCTGGGTGAAGGAAGAGAAACCAATGGGGTGGGGACATCTCTGGGACAAGCTGGAGACCTGCAACAGGGCCGGCTCCTGAGAGGATATGAGGGTGAGTCCAGCTGAGACTACCAGGAAGTAGGAATATGGAAACTATAGTAGCCACCTCCTATTTCCAGGCAGGACTTCCAGGGGATGGAGGGAGACACCAACCTACCCACAAAACCTTCAACCCAAAACTTAACCTGCCTACAAGATGTTGAGGGATAAAAATGGAGCAGAGATTCAAGGAATGGCCAGCCAATGATTGGCTCCTCTTGAGTCATGCCTAGGTTCATGGCTGTGCAGCAACAGGGTATGTTAGCACCAAAGACCAGTCTATGCCCCTGGTCTGGGCTGCTGTCTATGACTATGTTCATGTCTGAAGACTGTGCAAAATTGGCCCCACACCTTACTCGGGCATGCTGGGAGAGCTGTCCCTGAAGCATGAGAGCAGGAGAGCTGGCTCTGCCCCTTGGGCGGATATAGCATTGTATGAGTTAGCCAGGGCAGTGCTGGAGAGCCAGTGGTCTGACCAGCTACAATCCAGACCTAGATCCATGGTTTTGAGTTGGCCCACCCCAACATATACTCCATTGATGAACTGCCAGTATATCTGAAGGGGCCTGTCCTACAGATCCAAAGCTGCAGAACTTCCATAACACATTGCCAAAATAGGACATCTGAGAGAAGGCCTTGTTAGGATCCTATATTGCTAGCATAGCAGAAGCCAATGACTGATTGAAATGAACATTTGCAAACCAAGAAGTGTGGACACAAGGGTATACTTTGTAACACACTGTGACACACTAGAGAGTCCATAATGAGATTTGATTTTCTTTTGGTGGGTGAGGAGGTTGCAAGGATAGAGGGCAGATTTGAGGGGATGGGAAAATGAGTGAGACTGAGGTACATAATGTAAAATTCACAAAGAATCAATGACAAGTTACACAAAGAAATAAAAAACACCTAATAAAAATGTTTTTTCTGCCACTTAATGAATTTGGAGTGTGTAATTTGGAATATTAAATGAGATACTGAATGTGAAAGGTTTTGCTTTAGTAGCTGTCTGATGAAGTTATTTCTTTCATTTACGTACCCTTGAACTTCTACTCCTCTGGCACAGCTTCCTGGGTGCTGGGATTACAGGTTTGTACTACCACCCCCAGCTAACAAAGCTATTTTCTCAAAAAAAAATTCTAAATAATATTTAGCCTTACAGACTAAACTACATTATAGAGAAATTCAATGAATATCACAGTAATACTCCAGCATGATACATATAACTTAAACACTATGTGGTATACTTGAAATATGATGTATGAATACAACCTAATATAATTATAGGTTATGATTCAATTAGATAGAACTATATGTAAATAATAATTTTGTTAGCTATTATTACAAAGCAATATTAGAATATTTATATCACAAATCAATCAGAAAGAACAGAGAGTCCATCACTGAGAAATGGAAATTGTGGTCCACGTACACGATGGATGTTATTCGGGTGTAAAGAAGAATGAAATTTGCGGAAAAAATGTGTGAAACCGGGAAATGCTATATTCAGTAATCCTCAGAAAGTCAAGCTCAACATGATTTTTTTTAATATTTATAAGCCATAAAGAAACCTGTAGTTTTGTACCCTCATTAAAATATAATATTAAGAAAAAAATTTCAAATGTTGGTACTCTGCATGGGTGGATAGAGTAAATTATTAAGTAGAAATATTCCTCCTAGGTATAAGCTATCTCCCCATGAGTTATTAACCAGGGAGATACCAGAAACTGCCCCAAACAATATAGGTTCTGTTTTACCATCACTCTAGTTGTCCTCCAGAACTAGGTGGCAAGACCTATTATTTATTGTAGGTATAATACACTTTGAATATAGGGCATATAGAAACCAACTTAGTACTTCAAATAAATCATTCCTTCTTTCTGGCTAGCATTTACAGTGCCAGGAGACATTTAGGCTGCTTTAAGAGAAAAATTACCAACTTTTTTTTCTTTTCCCATTTGTGAACCTTGTGGGTTACAATAACTCGCCAAGTAAAACATACCTATTGGTGCAATGATGGTATGGCTATCATGGTGATAATCCACTACTCTCTGATTGGATTTGTTGTTCACTCCACAAGAACAAACTTGTTCCCGGTATTACGAACTTGGTCAAGAGCAGGATTGTGAGATTATAGGTCCCAACTGCTGTTGTGTGGCTAAATAGATATGTTTTCTAACTCTCTTTTGAATACTTTTATATCCATAGACAGCTACTCCTAAGAGAAGCTTCTTCTTCTAATTACCAGTGGTTATTTAAGAGACATAACAGGTTAAAGTTCAATCAACACATGATTTTGTGTGCTTATTCCTAAGCAAGTCGTCTAATTTACTCTCCCTGATTCATAGGGAACACTGTAGAATATGGGACTGAAAGGGTGTAAGAGCCAAACCATGAGGATGAATTCTGTACATGGTATGGCCACAGCAATCATAAACTTACAGCACCTGTTGTAACATGCACAGGGCCTTTACAAACATCTATCTGCATTTCATCCTGGTTGGAGAAGTTCCCAAGGCTGCATTCTTCCCTGAAAGACTATGGCAATTAATTATCACCGGGGGTAATAGTGTCATTTACATTAGTTGTATAGTTATTCACTTATAAGTTGCACATGTACCAGAAAGTAACCTTGACTCATGTTCATGCCAACAACTATATAAAACTTACTAGGTTACAAAAAGGGAGTGGGTTAAGACATTAAATAGGAGGACTACTTGTTGAAAAGAAGAATTCCTGGGAAGAGGGATTCACTTTTCTTTTATAGTCCAGTCCTTTTTTTATTTTTTATTTAACTTTTATTAATTACACTTTATTCATTTTGTATCCCCCCATAAGCCCCTCCCGCCTCCCCTCCCGGTCCCAGCCCCCTTTCTGCATGCATTCTTTTACTACAAACCTTTTTTTTCAAATGCAGACCCTCATTGTATTGTTTTACTAATTTAGTAATCACTTCAAGACCAAAAATTAATTCTCATAACAGATGAGTTTAATCAATATAGGTAAAGATACATTTAGGCTTTTTCTTTAGTAATTTTTTATATTATTAATTACAGTTTTTTCACTTTGTATCCCACCTGTAGCTCCCTCCCTGTTCCCCTCCCAATCTCACCCTCCCTCCCTCTTCTCCACCCATCCCCCTTCCCCAGTCCACTGATAGGGGAGGTCCTCCTTCCCTTCCTTCCAATCCTAGTCTATCAGCTCTCATCAGGACTGGCTGCATTGTCTTCCTCTGTATCCTGGTAAGACTGCACCTCTCTGAAAGGGAGGTGATCAAAAAACAGGCTAATCAGTTCATATCAGAGACAGTCCCTGCTCCCATTAGTGAGCCCAGTTCAAGACTGAGCTGCCATGGGCTACATCTGAGCAGGCGTTCTAGGTTATCTCCTTGAATGGTCCTTGGTTGGAGTAGCAGTCTCAGAAAACACCCCTGTGTCCAGATTTTTTGATTCTGCTGCTCTCCTTGTAGAGCTCCTGTCCCCTTCAGGTATTTTTATCTCCCCCTTCTTTCATAAGATTCCTTGCACTTTGCCCAAAGGTTTGCTATAAGTATCAGCATCTGTTTTGATAGCCTGCAGGGAAGACTCTTTCAGGGTCCCTCTGTGGTAGGCTCCTGTCCTGTTCCTTGTTTTCTCTCTCTTTTGATATCTATCCTCTTTGCCTTAATTCTTGCTACCATTTTGTTTGCGGAGAAAGCTATAAGCATTTATTCTCACTAATTTCGTAATTTTTAGATCCCCAAAATAATCTTACATATTATTTATGTGCTACTTCTAATACATATGAAAGTCAGACCCGCTCACCATTGTATTAAACTAAGACATAATTGTCAACTTTATGCGCTCTTGCTCACCACTTTGCCCTTCTCTGTCATATGTATTCCATACTTGTGGAAAGCAGAGTATTTAATGTGCTGATCAGGTCAGAGTGAAGAGGTGTCCCCAACAGGAGAGAAAAATGTCGTGTTTAATTTACATTCATACATGCATACATGATAGCAGGTACAGCAAGCCTTTATTTTTAATTCACAAGACTCCAATTCTTTATCAAAGATGATATCCCTATTTTCATCCTATGATCTTGCTCACATGAAATGCTTGGGTGAAGAAGATAAAAGGGCCACTATTTCACAACTGTACCATAGGGAATTATGGTGATAAATAGTTTTTCAAAGACATGATGACAGATGCCATTAAAAGGCACAAGCTGTTAAATCTAGAGTCTCATATGTGCTTTGTTCTTGATTTCTAAATTTATCCCAGGTTGTTTTCAGAACTTAAAAACCCAGCCATGGGAGGCTGGTGGTTAGAGAAACTTTTTGAAGTTCACGATAAGAACAGCTGGTCCAAAAACTAGCATGAATTTTGAAATTTTTTTTGAAGTAAATGCAAAATAGTGATTGGGGAATACTTTGGCAAATAACAAGAGAATCTGTCATGGACTTATTGCATGTGTCAAGTACCATTGAGGTTATTTATGTTTCTCAAAACCAATATATCTATTATCCCTCTTCTTTGTAAGAATGAAGCTGCTTGATTACTTGAGACGTTTGAAAATAGACAATATTCAGTTCAGAAAACATAAATAAAAGTCACTCATGTACAATTGTTTGAGGGACAGGCACCATGCTCTATGAGTGTAAGATCACATTAGTGCGTCATACAGAGTAACCACACACAGATACAAAACACTCTTCCTTAAAATGATTTTACAACTTGCTTGTCCTTATTTTTATTGAGGTAAGAATACGTGACCTACCTACCATCTTATTAGTTTCAATTCATAATAGAGTTTTGACATAATGGCCCTCAGAAAAAAAATCTCTGAAGTTTAATCTTGTTCCACATATTTTTCACATAGAATAAGAACTCCACATTTCCATCCCTCGGTTCCTATCTAACTAGAGAATTTATGGCTAAATTACGTGCCTCCCAGAAATAGCATAGTCCTTTGTAAACTCTATAGATGTCTTCTCTCATATAGGTTCAGCCTCAGTGTCATCCAGGTTCAATTATCCTGTCAATTATAAAATGATAATAATCATCATCATCATCATCATCATCATCATCACATCTTTCAACAAACCCTCAGGCCCTATAATCAAATTTGAAATGAAATATAAATTCTTTTACCCAGTTTGAATTACCTTTTATGATCTGGTTCCTTATTACTTCCTATAAGACTGTACTTCTGCATTCCATTTAGAATACAGAGGACTTTCTGCCATTCACGAAACCACACCCACCGCTCATCAATAGTATTACTTTGGCTTCTACTTCATCATGTGCCCTTTTCACAGAAAATCACATTATATTTTCTAAAATGCTGCACCTCAAGCTTTATGCAAGTTTATGTTCAAATGTTACCTCCTACAAATCTATATCATACTCTATTTTAAAATACATATTCCATGGGATAACCCACACATCCATTGGTTTCATTAGATCATCATGCTATTTGTACCACAGAATGTAAAGATCAGTAAGGCAGATTGTTGTTTGTCTTTTCATTTATTTACCACAGTACACGCAGTTCAATAAGTATCATAATAAGTAGCATTGAATACATTTAATTTTGTACATTATAATATAATGCTAATGCTTTCTTTATATAGTTAAAGTAGTTAGAGTAATTGGATTTTAGTGTTTGAACACTAATTCCCTTTTGGAAAGGGGAATTTAAATTTGATGTCTCATTGTCATGGCAAAAAAGACTTAAGTACAGGCAGTAAGTCTTGCACGTAGTATGCCTGTGAGTAATTCATATTAATGTTTGGTGTTTTTTTTTTTTTTTTGTACTTGAAGATCTAATCACTTTCCTTATGTTGAAAATAGATTGTTTTTCTTGAATGGCATGTTCTGATTACAATTTTCCCTCCCTCTAGTCCTCACAGTTCTTCCCCACCTCACTTCCAATCCAGATCCACACTCTTTCTGCCTCTCATTAGAAAACAAGCTGTTAATAAGGTGTAATAAATATGTATGTGTGTATATATATAAAACATAAATAATATATGGCTATATTACACAAATTCAAAGATACAGAAAGATAAATAAAATACAATAAAATAAAAGAAAATTAACTTACTGGAATTGGACAAAACAAGGAAACAGAAGGGAAAAAGCCCAATAGGAGGCACAAAAAAACAGTTATTTGCACACAGAAATCTTACAAAAACCCTAAAGTGGAGATCATCATGTACATAAAGTGGACCTGTAGGGCAAAAAGAGAGAAGAAACCATGAAAACAGAAATAAAGACTGATAAGATTATTTTTTTTTAATTTAAAAAAGGAAAGGCCCTAACATGAAATTGTAAGAAAAGGAACATCTAAAGATGAAAGTGAGTTTGTTTTCTGTTAGCCATCAACTGCTAAGTAAGCAGACTGCCCTTAACTCACATGGTCTATACTCACTCATATAGACATATAACATAGGATAAATCCACTAAAACCTATACATCTAAAGAAACTAATCAAGAGGGAGGACCCTGACTAAAATGCTCAATCCCTATCCCGAAAGACAAAGAGGATGGATATCAGAAGAAGAAGAAAACAGGAAACAACTTAGGAATCTGCCACAGAGAGCCTCTGAAAGCCTCTGCCCTGCAAGACTATCAAAGCAGATGCTGAGACTTATGGCCAACTGTTGGGCAGAGTGCATGGAATCTTATGAAAGAAGTGGGGAATAGTAAGATCTGGAGAGGACAGGAACTCCACAAGGAGAGTAACAGAACAAAAAAATTTGAACACAGGGGTCATTCCAGAGACTCATACTTCAACCAAATACCATGCATGGAGATAACCTGCACAGATGTAGCCATGGCAGTTCAGTGTCCCAATGGGTTCCCTAGTAATGGGAAGAGGGACTGTCTCTGACATAATCTGATTGGCCTGCTCTTTGATCACCTCCCCCTGAGGGGGGAGCAGCCTTACCAGGACACAGAAGATGACGATGCAGCCACTCCTGATGAGATCTGATAAAATAAGATCAGAAGGAAGGAGAGGAAGACCTCCCCTATCAGTGGACTTGGGGAGGGGCATGCGTGAAGAAGGGGGAGGGAAGGTGGGATTAGGAGAGGAGGAGGGTGGAATTTATGGAGGGATACAAAGTGAATAAAGTGTAGTTGATAAAAGTTAAAAAAAAAAAGAATATGGTTTGTTTCCTCAGTAAGACTCCCTTGGAGGAAAGTAAAATTTCACTTGCAAGAGGTTATCATTTAAAGATAGCATCTAGATTAAGGATGGAGGTGTGTGTCCACTTCTTTCAGCTCTAGTCCCCATCTATTGTAGGCCCATGCAGGCTCTGCTCACATTGCCTCAGACTTTGTGAGATCATACATGCATATATGTATCCTTCATATTGATTGAGAGGACTTTGTTCTCTTCATATCCTTCATAAGCTCCCGCTCTTACACTTTTTCTACCATCTCTTCTGTAGATTTGAGCCCTAAGTATAGTAATTTGGTAGATACATCTCCTTTAAAGATGAGCGTTCCAAAAATCTCTCACTCTCTGCATAATTTCTAGCTGTGGGTATCTGTATTTGTTCTGATCTGCTGCAGGAAGAAGATTCTCTGATGATGGTTGACGAAGGCACCTGTCTATGAATATAGAAGACTGTCATTAGGAGTCATTTTATTGCTACTTTATTTTTTATACAAGCATTTTATTTGGTTTTATCCTAGTTCCATGGACTATCTAGTTTTTGGTGCTCAGTCACCCAAGAAATGTTAGATATGGGTTTGCCATATGAAGTGGACCTTCATTCAAATCAGACTTTGGTTGGTTGTTCCCGCAAGCTTTGTGCCACCATGACATTAACATATCATGCAGACAGGACACCATTGTAGTTCAAAGGGTTCAAGGTTGAGCTTCACCTTTCTCCCATGCAGAGTCCCTTCCTGCAACAAAAAAAAAGATAGATTGTGAGGGTGAAGTCTCTGTATAGGCACCAGCTCTACTTCTCCAGGTTCAATGAGTTGTGTGGGTGTTGTCTTCAGCAATGGGGCCTTTCCATCAGTTTGTGGAGAACAACTTAAAGTCTTGACAACAATCTGGGTTATTTGGGGATTCGTGAGGACAACAACTCAAATATATAGCCAAATCCTGGTACTTGAAGTTTCATTTGTTGTCAAGAGCTGGCCAGTTGACACTCTGTCTTTCCCATTATTTGGCAATTTCATTTAAATCACATTTAATTGTGTATTTATTTTAGAAGCTTCTACTGTGTTAGGTTCCCACACTACCACTAAAAAGCTCTTAATTTTAACCGTTTTGACCGTATTCACTCCCACCCTTCCCTCCACTTGATTTTCCTTTTCCAGTCTTTCACTGTCACCAATCCTTTGCCAGGAGTTTGATCTGTACCCAAGTCCTGTAATCTATAACTTCCGCGGTCCTATGTATTATAGTTGCTTCTCATTAACCTAAAAGCTAATATCCACATATCAGTGACTACAGGCCATCTATGTCTTACTGGGCCAGGATGATTTTATCTGCTTTTATTCATTTACCTGCAAATTTCAAGCTTTTTAAACAGATGAGCACTATTTCCTTGTAAAAAAAATGTACCACATATTTTTTATCCATTCTTCTTTTGAGGGACATCTAGGTTGTTTCCATTTCTGGCTATTGTGAGTAGAGCAGAAATAAACATGCTCAGCAAGTGTCTCTGTGGTAGAATGAAGCTTCATTTGAGTATATGCGTGGTAGTGGTATGGTTAGATCTTGAGGTAGATTGATTCTAAACTTTTTGAGGAAGGTTTATCTTAATTTCCATGGTGGCTGTACAAGTTTGTACCCACCAGTAATGGAGGGGTGTTCCTCTTTCACCATTTCCATCATGAGATCCTTTCTGACAGCTGTACAATGAAATCTCAAAATAGCATTGAGATATTTTTGTTTCATTTTTATTTATTTTTGTGTTTTGTATTTCACGGATGTCTAAAGATGTTTAACATCTCTTTAAGGGTTTATCAGCCATTTGAGATTCCTCTATGGATAATTCCTGTATTTAGATCTATACTCCATTATTAAATTGGATTATTTGTTTTCTTGATATCTAATTTTTGAGTACTTTATATATTTTGCATATTAGCCTTCTATCAGATGTGTAGCTGGTAAAAAATTTCCCAACAAAATAATAAAATATGGGCCTAGAGGTCTTTTCTGAGACTGATACTCCAGTTAAGAACCATTCATGGAGATAACCTGGACCCCCTGTTCTGAGGTAGCCTGTGGCAGCTCAGTCTCCAAATGGGCTCCCTAATAAGGGGAGCAGGGGCTGTCTCTGACATGAACTCAGTGGCTGGCTCTTTGATCACTTCCACCTGAGGGGGAGCAGCCTGACCAGGTCACAGAGGAAGACTATGAAAGACAGTCCTGATGAGACCTGATAGGTTAGGGTCAGATGGAAGGGGAGGAAGTCCTCCACTGTCAGTGGACTGGGGAAAGGACATGGGAGGAGATGAGGGAGAGAGGGAGGGCAGGATTGGGAGGGGTCGAGGGTGGGACTACAGCTGGGCTATAAAGTGCATAAACTGTATTAAATAAAATTATATTAAAATATTTTCCCATTCTATAGGCTGCTTCTTTGTCTAATTGAAAGTTTCCTTTGTCTTTAAAAACGTTTTCATATTCATTCTTTTTTGATTATTATTATTATTTGTAATTTATTCACTTTGTATCCTAGTTGTAGCCCCCTTCCTCATCTCCTCCCGGTCTGGTCCCACTCTCACTCTCTCTTCTCCCTCAATCCCTCTCACTGAGCCCACTGAAAGCAGAAGTCCTCTTTCCCTACTATCTCACCCAGGCCTATCAGCATTCATCAGGAATGTGTGGATCCTCTTCCTCTGTGGGAGGGCTAGGTCGCCCTGCCAGTGGGAAGTGATCAAAGAGCAGGCTACCAAGTTCAACTCAGAGACTGTCTCTTCTCTCCTTACTAGGGAACCCACATGGAGACTGAGCTGCCTTTGAGCCACATCTGAGGAGGGCTTCTAGGTTCTCTCCTTGCATGGTCGTTGATTGATGCATCAGTTTCTGCAGGGCACCCGGACCTAGCTGTTTTAGCTTTATTGGTCTCCTTGTGGCTCTCCTGTCCCCTCAGGGTCTTTCTGTCTCCCCCTTATTCCATAAGACTTGCTCTCTGCCCAAAGTTTGCCTGTGAGTGTCTGCCTCTGCCTTGATTCCCTGCTGGTTGAAGCCTTTTGGAGGAGGACATCTGCAGTAGGCTCCCCTCCCTCTGTTCTTCCACTTCCGATATCTATCCTGTTTACCATTCTGAATTAGAATTAAGTGTCTTCCTCAGGGTGTTCCTTGTAGTTTAGCTTCTTTAGGTCTGTAGATTTTAGTATGTTTATCCTATACTACATGGCTAACACCCATTTATAAGTGAGTGTATACCACTGCTTCTGGGTTACCTCAGTCAGGATGATCTTCCCTAGTTTCCATTTGCCTGCAAATTTCATGATATCCTTGTTTTTAATTGCTGAGTAGTATTCCATTGTGCAAATGTACCACAATCTCTGTATCCATTCTTCAGTTGAGGGGCATCTAGGTTGTTTCCAGATTCTGGCACCCTCTTTCTCTGTCTCTCTCCATATGCATTTCTCTTTTTTATTGGCTAGTTTTTTATTACTCCCTTTGTTTTCTTGTGTATGATTAAGATCTTTAAGTTGGAATTTTCTTTTTAGTACCTTTTGTAGGCCTGAAATGTAACTGGATAATGTTTAAATTTGGCCTTATCATGGATTGTCTTATTTTCTCCATCTATAGTAATTGGAAGTTTTGCTGTATATAGTAGTCTAGGCTGACATCTATGGTCTATTAGAGTCTGGAAAACATCTCCTCAGGCCACTCTGGCTTTTAAAATCTCCATTTAGATGTCCGGTGTAGTTCTAAGAGCTTTGCCTTTATATGTTACTTGATTTTTTTTCTCTAATAGCTTTTAATGTTCTTTCTTTGTTCTGTACATTTACCGTTGTGATTATTTTGTCCTGAAGAGAACTTTCTTTCTGTTCCAGGATATTTGGTGTTCTCTGTGCTTCTTGCACTTTGATAGGTATTTTCTTCTTCTTCTTCTTCTTCTTCTTCTTCTTCTTCTTCTTCTTCTTCTTCTTCTTCTTCTTCTTCTTCCTCTACGATTTTGTTGAAAATATTATTTGTGTTTTCAAGCAGGAATTCTTTTTTCTCTCTATTCCTATTATTCTTATATTTGGTCTTTTAATATCATCCCAGTGTTCCTGGATTTTTTTTTGAGAAGAATAAGTTTAAATTTTTCATTCGTGAAAGTATGCATGTCTTCTATCATTTCTTCAGTGCCTTAGACTCTGTATTCCATCTCTTGTATTTTGTTGGTGAGGCTTGCCTCTGCTATTCCCGTTTGGGTTCCTAGATACTTAATGTCCAGATTTTCCCCAGATTGGCTTTTTAGTTTACTCTATTTCCACTTTTTTTAAAATATTGAACTGTTTATTCCTTTCCTTCCACTGTTTGTGTTTTTACAGATTGTTAAAAAGACTTTCTTTATTTTCTTCTTATGAACTTAAATCATGTTCATAAAGGCTACTTAAGATCTTTTTTTTCCTTATGATTCTGCTACATTGGAATTCTCAGCATCTGCTGTGGTAGTTTTGTTGATTCTAGTGGAGACACATTGTCCTGGCTGTTACTGATTATATTTTTTGTGCTTGTGGCTAGGCATCTGGGTGTGAGAGGATTGCAATTCTAGATTCTGATATCTGTTTTCATCTTTGATGGATAAATCTTTCCCCTTGGTTTCTGCTCTGTATCTTAAGAGACTACGGTGGTTTTGTTTATAAAATCCTTTTGGGAGCCTGAAAGGTTTGGCACCTGGGAATTCCAGGTAAAATATATTCTAGACATTGGGATCTGAGATTTAGGAATGTCATCCAACTGTGGCTCTTCTCCTCTTCCTGTCTTTCAGATCCAGTCACCCAGTCTCATTCCTAACTGAGTCAAAAAGTATAAGATCTTTCTTCTTTACACTCCAGAGGAGACTTGTAACAAACTTGTAAACAGATACATAATGTTCAAAGAAGATCTCATGGCAACAATACTCATTGATCTCACAATAACAACACTCAGTGAGAGGTTACTGGGTGTGTTACATGATTTGGCTAAAACTCTTTCCCTAAAACTTTGGTACAGATGTCACCAGCAAGGGTGGATTCAGCATGCATAGCTGTCACAGGAGTGCCACTGGATTATAATTCAAGATAATACTGCCTATAAAACAATATATTTCAGATCTTTTGTCTATTCTATCACCTCCTGCCCAGTTCCTTCTCTTCATCCACTTCTGCTGACTATTCTATTTCCCTTCTGAGGGAGACCTAAGTACCCTTCTGTTTGCTTAGCTTATTTGAGTCTATGGACTGTAGCATGTTTATCCTGTACTATATGTCTAATATCCACTTTGAGAATTAGTCTATTTATTTATTTTATTTTATTTTTATCAGTTACATTTTATTAATTCTGTATCCCAGCCGTGCCCCGAACCCTCATTCCCTCC
>REGO01000366.1:433965-471190 GCA_010120015.1 Rhombomys opimus | reverse complement strand
TGTGTGTGTGTGTGTGTGTGTGTGTGTACAACTCTGCACAATGTACTTGTGGATGTCAGAGGATGAGCTACGGGATTAGCTTTCCTTCCTCTGTATGGTTTCCTAGGCGGGAGCTCAGACTGTTAACCTTTGTGGCAAGTTCCTTCATGCATCGAACAGCCTTTCAAGCCCAGTATTTAAAATTTGATTTCTTTCCTGTTGTTGCCGAGCACACATTCATTGCTAGTACTTGAGAGACAGAGGCAGGAAGATCAAGAAGTCAAGGTCACCTTTGTGTAGATTATGACTTTGAGGCCAGAACAAGCTACAGGAGACCCCCTCAGAAAGGAAGCAACCAACCAACCAACCAACCAACCAACCAACCAACCAACAAACTAAAAACACCTAAAGTTTACTGTTACTTACTTTCTGTTTTCTATGGAGACAGACCATGCATTTGAATACACTATGAAAACCCGAAGTATCTCAAAAGGAATTGTTAAATACCGCCCTTATACTCTCATGAGATTAAAACTAGTTGAAAGCTACGATAGTAAAATGATAGGATAAAAAGACAATTAACAAAAGTGGCTAGAAGAGAAAATGTAGAGAACTAGTAAACAAATAATTTGCTTGCTAACACTTTCCACAGTATAGATAACAAAATTATATGAAGCAAAACCATTAAACCCACCTTTGTATGGATTCAGATGAAGACCAAATGAATCAAACTGACATGGAGAGGAAAAAAAATGTACATTTTTTGAGCTTTATAGGGTACTAACAGTTCAAAAACCAAATTTAGATTCAAATATCAGATATTATCTTAAGGTTACTGTTTTTTAATTTTATGTTAGTTATTAACTTTTACCAATTTTGTATTTGTACTTTTATTCATTAAAAATACATGAAAATATAACATAATTTTAACTTTGTTAATAACAGCTAAAAAAAATTAATGTTTCTCCATACGTAAGACACAGACTCATTATAAAGGCTGACATGGTTACCTGTTTGATGCTTAACATTCCAGGCTTTTTGTGTGTATTCACACAATGAATACACATTATATGATGGAGCCACTTTCACATAATTGTCTTCATACTCAAATACATGAATCACAGTATCATTGTGTTTTGTATTTGTTTTATATGCATCGGATCATCCATATGTATTGTTCCAAAACTGGCCTTATAAAATTAACAGTTTGACTGAGAGGTTTATTTGAGGCGGAAGAGTACGATATTCTTCATGAAGCATTTCACAGCGCAGGGCCCTTGTTCACAGAAGAAACAATTTGTGTAGGCCTGGCAGTCAGCCTTTCTACTTTCCCCACAGTAGAGTAGTTTGGAAATTGGAAATATAGTGATGGATTTCTGGCCTGTATGATGGGACAAGCAGTCGGTCTAATGTCATCGGCATTTAGTGTTCTAGTCTGCAGCTGCAGCAATGATAGCCATTCTGTAAAATTATTTTCTCTTCCTCTGAGTTTACTCTTTTCCTAATCTCTTTCTGTAGTACTAGGTATAATTGCTTTTCCCCCCACTTACGTGTCTATTATTTTCCTTTATAGTCATAGTCATCATTCTGTCCCAGTGTAGTCATTTGGAGCTCTAGGAAATAAAACTATAAAGGAAGAAAATAGAAGTTTGAAATTTCAGTTGCTTGGTTTTCCATTGTGTGTGTTTTTTCATTTTGTTCTCATGTTTGCAGTTACTGAATAGTACTTATAAGAAGCAGCCAGCCTTCCTCTCCATCATAAATGAGAACTACTGTTGTATATGGCTTAAAAACCCATAAAGAAATACCACATTTTGGAAAGAACTAATAATTGTGGGGTGTTTATTTACACACATAATTATAATCATGAAAAAAGCCAATTTAACAAAATAAAATTTGCAATGTTATCATCACCTGCTTTCCCCCCTTTTAGTTCTAGTGGAAAACCACTTTTTAAAACATCTTGTATACTTTCATAAATGACTTTGAACATGTGCAAGTAAGTGTATACGAACATGCATTCATATACATATGTTTTATTCAGTTTAAAAACTCGCTTGTGTATTACACATACTCACATATATATGTCGACATGTCCATGGTTTACACAGTTATGGGACAGCAAGGTCTACAGAGAGAGATCCTGTCTCAAAATATTATTTTCCATGTTCTGGCTAGTTTAATGTCAGCATGACACTAACTAGAGTGATTGGAGAGGACGAAGCCATGTTTGAGCAAATCTGATAGACTAAGATCAGAAGGAAGGAGAGGAGGACCTCCCTTGTCAGTGGACTTGGGGAGGGGCATGTGTGAAGAAGGGGGAGGGAGGGTGGGACTGAGAGGGGAGGAGGGAGGGGCTTATGGGGGGATACAAAGTGAATAAGGTATAATTAATACAATAAAATTAAACTAAAAAAGTTTTCATAAGCTTGCTTAGGCAAGCCTGTAGGACATTTTTTTAAAAATTTGTGACTCATATCTGAATCTTTTTTTTTTTAAATTGATAAATAGATCTTTTATTGGATGTGTTGGTGATGCATAGAAGCAGGACAAGGCTTGAAGTTCCAACTCCACACATAGCTGACATTTGCTCTCATTGGCATCTTGCCATGTCTTTCCACAACATTCAATCAAATGTTGCTTTCTCTCCTTTTTTTTTTTTTCTTCTCAATGCAGTTTATCCAGGAACCTTGAACAATCTTCTGACCCTGGGGAAAGCCAGCCCACAGCTTAAATAGCCTCTGAGTAGCCAACCCCAGCGTGCCACATGGGCAATGCAGATAGGTCCACATACATGGAAGCAAGCCAGATCCTCAGCCTTAGCCAAATATGGAGTTGTTTGTGACAGAGAGCACTCACCATCGGGAAGGTGCAAGGCAGAAAATTTGTGTCAATTTAGGATGCTGAGATAGGCTTACAGGGAGTTCAAGAACTGTGTTGGCTACATATTCCTAGACCAGCCTCCCGTTAGTCAGATATTGGAAGGCTAGAAGGTCAGTGGGGATGAGCCACACCCTGCTAAGCAGATAGGATTGAAAGTACAAGAGTTTGATTATTAGTCAAAACAATGAGAGCTGATAAATGTTTCTGGCACTGTGTGGTGACTTGACATTCTAAACTTCCCAAAAGATGTAAGATTGCTATGTAACTGTGGCTTTCTGGTTAAGAACAAGGATAGATATCATTGTCTCTTCCTTTAAGGGTCAGTCCCAATGGGCCTGTTAGTCACTTGGACAGGAAAATGTACTTCAGTAAACTGTCTTAGAAACTTTAATCAATAACATGAAAGCTACATATAAATGTGGTCTCTCCAGTCTCAGTTCTCTGCACATTAGTATTCTCTACTGCCATGCTCCGTCTGAGTACTCCCCATTCTCACTTGTAAGATTATACTTTACATTGTAATAAAATTCATCTGTGTTCTACACCACATATGTCTCTGATTTCTTTTGGTAGAGATCAAAAGAGACCATAGAGACCAGAGAACCAAGAGAAGGGCACAGTGAGATCTCAGTAACAATAGAAATATAAAAACCGTACAAACATACAAAAACAAAATAACAAAAGACAAATACATTCTCTTGAATCCACCTTACAATTTAGAGCAGGGAAGATTTTTGACAACAGGGCCCCATTGGTGTCGTGACCACTATTTTTATTAGTTATGACAATATTCTTTATAGGAACCCAGTGATCTGTTCTCTATGAAATTAGCCTTTTATGGAAAGCTCATCTCCAGGCTTTAAGATCATTTTTTGTAAAAAAGAATGAGAAATACAATATGAGTTTTAGATTTGGAATTTTGTACTTTTGCCGTAGTCCTACTACACAGTAGTTGTGTGATTCTGTTCTATGCAGATCAGATTGTGTCCTACCATACATCACTACTTCACACCATATTGTATATAGTACTGAAGCTTTGTCATGAATGTCTTCACTTTGTAAGAATTTGTCTTACTCCATGCTTAGGATGGAGGATGACTCTGTACTTTGGGTGATCAATGAAAGGGAGAGAAGCCCACACTGGCCCTGTGGCTTCAGTTTAGTTTAGTCTACATGACTGACATGACTTTCTGGAATGCCATCCATCCATCTGCCCATTTGTCTATCCAGAGGTATTACACATCTAGTCACTAAGACCTGTCCTTTGCTTCTCCAGTTTTCACAAGTCTCTGTATTGCTCCACTCTTACCCTGAAGTTTAAATCTGTAGCAGCAGCAGCAGCAGCAGCAGCAGCAGCAGCAGCAGCAGCAGAAGCAGCAGCAGCAGCAGCAGAAGCAGCAGCAGCAGCATCTTCTCTCCAGACATCCAGCAAGTGTGTGTTTCTGTTGGCTTCCTTACTTCTCGGGACTATTTGAAACTCTTGAATGAAACTGTGACCTTCTTTGACTCTTTACAGTCATTCTTGTTAGATCACAGAACTTCGATTTGCCTCTTTTTTTTTTTTTCTCTAGAAACCAGGCCAAGCTCCCTATGGTCTATCTTTCAGGGCAGATAATTGACAAATGCCTGTTGTAAGCACTTAGGCCTCAACAGGTAAAGCAAGCTCAGAGTCTCCCCACCCATAGCCTGGTCAATCCTCAGGACCATGTCACCACTTAATGCCTGTCTGTGTAACATCTAGGGGTTAGACAAGGTCATTTGATATAAAGTGTTTCATCAACTCAGAAAAACAATAAGACCAGGAACTGATTGTTTTCTGGATGTGTTCTCTACCTCTTCAGGGCCTCAGTAAAGCAGTTAGGCCATGATTGTGTCTTTCTTCTGATATTCCGGGAACTGGAGAGTCTCTTTCTTCAGGTTGACTATCTCCTATACGGAGACTTCTCTCTGAACTTTAAACCTCTCTCTCTCCATTCAGGGTTCATCTCTTAATATAGCTTTGGAACAAACCAGCCATCCCTTCTTTCATTTTAATTATAACAGTCCTCTAACACACACACACAGAGACACACACACAGACACACATATACACAGACAGAGACACACACGCTAAACAGTTCTCTAACATATAACATATAGATAGATAGATATAGATATAGATACATATACTGTGTGATGTGTAACGTGTGGTCTGAGAGTTAATACCAGCAATGGTGATTGATAGAAAACAATCTGTCTCTGCCTTGGCCACGTATTCCAATGAAAGTGAGACTATTTGTCAAGTTTGTGACAACGAAAAGTGAACTTGTCATTTCTTCATGACAAGACAGCGTTTGAGCAAGGCAGCTGTGGAGTGAAGATTTCACTCTTCATAGAAACTGGGGTACTGCTTCTCTTGAAGGTTGTTGTCAGAAATGGTTGTCTCCACTCCCTTGAGAAAGACACTTCCGGGCTGTAGAACTGGTAAGAGGCTTTTAAAGAGATTTCCATCTCAAAGGGCCTATAAAGGATTCACATCTGTAAGTTTTGTTCAGAGGAAATTCTCTTAAGTAAAGGGAGGTCAGAGTCCGGAGTCAGGGGGAGACTGTCTCAAGTTTAATCAGCCTGAGAGAAAAATTTAAGGTAATTTGGATCAATTTAAATAAAAAGTGCCAAAGTAAAAGCTGACTCTACAGTAGGTGCCACCTACATCATGGGATGTAAACCCTCTTGTGAGATGTCTAAATACCAGCTACTTCAGAATGAACTGCATATTGAATTTCATTCATTGGGAGACTATAAATAATTTGGGATGGAGTGTAAATATTTTCTATAATTCATATTTTACAGTAGAATTAAGATTACAGAAATACTATACAAGATATGAGAGAGGTTAGGCTGCTTGTATTTATGAACTATTGTACTTTTCAAAATATTAAAGCAATTTGTCTATTCTTTCTCCTTAAAATGGATTTTGTCTTTTTAGACCTACTGATATTTAAATGAAATGTCTACAATTTAAGTAGATTGTGATTTAGATCTCTGATGTTGGAATAATAATTTCTTATCATGAAGGCTGACTTAATGAATGAGAAGTGACCACAGAAATATATGCTTAATAGTAAATTTAGCATTCACTAGCAAGTGCTAAGGGCTGCCATATCAAAAATAATGTTTTAGAAATGACACCTCCCTAGGGCACTGAATAACAATATACTGAAAAGTTCAAAGTATTTATTGCAGCAATTACCATAATGATTGTGCCTTTAAATGTGTCTCCACTTGTAAATCTTTTGGCAATTAGCTTTAATAATGCCAGCATATTTTCACCTGTTAAACATCTCCAGATTTTTTATAAACTCATAAAATTCATGCCGTACAGTAAAAAAAAAAAATCAACACATTAAACTACAAAGACGAATAACAAAAACAATCCGAAAGAGATAGAAATTATTAAAGGAAGTATATTACCTTAACTTGATTTTATTTTATACTTTAATATAATACACCATACCTTGTTGACATTCTATGATATCAATAAAAGTCTTCTTGAAAGGTGTCTCAAATGTTAATAACAGACACAGAATAACACAGTAGCCCCATTTTATCAAAATATCACTTGGTCATAATCTTCAATTGCCTGTGTATATTTTCAGTGTTTCAGTCCTTGTCTGAAAATAGAATAATTTATAAGCTCTGAGTCTAGCTTACAAATGGCTCATATGAGCGCGGCTCTGGTTAATGACTGGAGGGGGTCAGAAGGATCATGCTCTGAACATCAAGTTAATCCACACCTGCATTTTTTTTTTCAGTCCCACTGAGCTGTGTAAAAAGAAGAGAGATTTTGCCACTTCAGAACTAGAACTAAGTAAATGAATGATTCACATACACTCAGAAGAAATACAGGGAGTAAGCCTGGGTTATGAAGCTGCCCCAGTTGCCCAGGTAGCATAGGCTAGTAATCTATGAGCAGCAGAGAATCCTGTTCCGGAAGCCTATGCCAGATGCAAAGGAAATTGTTTTAAATGATCATGTTTTAGCTGGAGAATGGAAAGTGGTCTCCTTAATGAATGAAGATCTAAAAAGAGGTTTTCATTTAATAAAGGCTCTAAAGTTGTGGGGCAAATGTGGAATACAAGTGATTGAGTGTAAATTTAAAACAAAGCAAATTGTATATGAAGGTATGAAAGACAGGATGGTGATGGATGCTGTAGCACTAAACATTTCCAGAGGAATCAGATTGGCCATTTTGAGGGACTGTCCTGACAATGGCCTCCTGCTGGCGTGTAGTTCCCAAGGGCATTAGCTTTGAAGAGTTAGACTCTTTAAATCCAGAATTTATCTGTAAGAAACAGAATGGCATAATGAATGGATAAGGGACAGACAAGCTCAGAGGATAGCAGAAAATCTGAGCTGCCTTCAGCCTTTGAAAAAGTAAGCTGCAAATCAAATTAGGACACCTTCTAATCTCTTCCTGAAAATTGATGCTACATAGGTGGTAGAGAATCTCATTGGTGAAACACCAAAGGACAAGGTGTCTGTTTTTAGGCCAAGATAAATTTATTGACAGCACTAAATTCCAACAAAAGTACATATTTGCAATGGATGGCAACTCAGAGAATAAACTTATTAAAAGTGAAGCTTTTCATTGAGACTGAGTGGGAGCATTGCTCCCTTTGCAAATAGAATGGCATTCTCCATGGCTACTTGTGAGATCATTTTTCTCAAAACTGGGAAGCCAGTGAACTTCTTAGATCTCAGTGGTGCTACAAAGCTCAAGTGTGTCACATCATTGCTAACATCTGATTCTAAGGTTCAAGCCTTCGTTGTCAATGCTTTTGCTGATAAGGACTAACTGTGACATCATAGGCAATGATATCACATAGGCAATAAGCCTTCAGGGAGGTAAAACTCAAGGTGACCCTAGTTGTCTGTCTTGAAGGAAGTGATTGACATTTTAGGGACTCAAGATCTCCATTTGCCTATGAACTGAAGGACACCCTAGAAGGGACAGATCTCTCACCACTGAAAATACATTTGTTTCTCTGTGACAAGGAAGCAAGGGAACACATGAGATTCACATATGAAAAGTTTTAAATAGGAATTTTTCCAAATGAAAGATGTAGATCATCTAACTCTCATTTTAATTTTGCAATGTCTATAGAAACATTTCATACTTTTCTAATGGCAAGCCTGTTCAGTAGACAGGGTTTGCCAACCTAGAGGAACAGATAGTGTGGTTAAGTTATCTGCATGTATACAAAATGTGAAACCAGGTCCATTCAGATGGACCACTCTCTCTAGGTTGGTTAGGAACCCACCTCCAATTTCTCCTGTAAGCTAGAAAGGGAGACATCCAAACTGCTCTTCCTGAAGAATACCACAGAAAAAAGGTGGATCTATCAAAGATTTGTTTGAACTCATTAAGGGTAAGCTATTTCCTCCTGGTCTAAAGAATGGAATCTGAGTTCCCTGAATAGACACAATATTCTATTCTGATCTGTTCCAAAGTTTAGAAGAGTATACATGATTATCTCCACTCTTTAGAATCAAGGGATGAAAGCACATTCTTTCTGAAGATATGCTAAGGTGAAGGGAGGAATAATAATCCTCTTAATAAGATAATGTACTTAAACTTTCCAGATGTTACCTTCCCCAGCCCACTCCCTACCCATGATGTTATTTATAGGACAGCCTTCTTTACTGAGAAATAACTCACAAAGTATATTTTTTTATCTTTCTTCCATCTATCATTTTGTTGTTATTGTTTTGTGTTTGCTTGTTTGTTTTTTCGGACACTGGACAGAGCATGTTTACCTTGTTCTCTGGGCATTCACTCTTTCTGTAAAGCCCTCCTCTTCTACATGAGCGTGTTTGTGGGATTCCATTCCCAATCATGTTTGTGCCCTTGGATCCTAACGCAAATAAATAAATAAATAAATAAATAAATAAATAAATAAATAAAGCCGTCTTTCTCTGTCTCTCTCTGTCTCTGTCTCTTTCTTTGCCTCTGTCTCTTTCTTCTCTCTGTTTTCATCTTCCTCTACAGGCAGCTGCCAAGAATTCCACCCTGCTTGCCTGTTCTGCTTTTTGTTTTTTCAAAATCAAATAAAACAGTAAAGTTTTCATATGAGTCATTTTTAGATTTTTTGTTGTTGTTAAGGAGACTAAGAATCCAAAGGGATTTATTTCCATATACAAGGACATTTAATCTTCTTTAATAGAAAAATATCAGAATGTGTGTATGTGTGTGGGGGTGTGGTATGTGTACTCACACACACACAATCTTAGACAGAATTATATTTAGTACACTAACCATCAAAAGATACACTTAGACAAATTGCTGCTCTCTTTGTTTCTAAGACATAAAAAATATAAATTAAGTAAGGATTGATGATCTTACCCCATGTCTGCTTTCTTGTTTATCTTCTTTAGGTGTATAAACTTCATTATGTTTATCATATCTTGTAGGTCTATATAAGCAAGTATATACCATGTTTGTCTTTTTCCTTCTGGGATACTTCACTCAGAATGATCTTTTCTAGATCCCACCATTTGTCTGCAAATTTCATGATTTTCTCATTTTTGATTGCTGAGTAGTATTTCATTGTGTAAAAATATCACAATTTCTGTATCCATTCCTCTGTAGATGGACATCTGGGTTGTTTCCAGGTTCTGGCTATTACAAATAAAGCTGCTACAAACATGGTTGAGCAAATGTGCTTGTGTACTTGAGCAAATTTTGGGTATATACCTAGCAGTGGTATAGCTAGATCTTGAGGAAGCATTATTCCTAATTGTCTGAGTAAGTGCCTGATTGACTTCCAAAGTGGTTGTACCAGTTTACATTCCCACCATCAATCCTCACTTAGGAAGACAAATGGGATCTGCATTGGACATATGACAGGAATCTACAGCAGAAGGCATCTGAAAGACTCTACCTAGCAGCGTTTCAAAACAGGTACTAAGACTCATAACCAAACCTTCGGCAGAAGGGGAGTTAGTATGACATGGAAAGGATAGGAGCCCCACAAGGACCAAAAATATCTGGTCACAGGGGCTTTTTCTGAAACTGTTTCTCCAACCAAGGACCATGTATGGATATAACCTAGAACCTTTGCTCTGACGAAGCTCTCAATAACCAATTGGCTTCCCATAGTAAGGGGAACAGGAACTATTTCTGACAGGTACTCAATGGCAGGCTCTTTGACCTTCTCCCCCACCCCCCAAGGGAGGAGCAGTCCTGCTAGGCCACAGAGGAGGACTTTGCAGCCAGTCCTAAAGATACCTGATAAAACAGGGCCAGATGAAAGGGGAAAAGGTCTTCCCCAATCCATGGACTTGGAAAGGGGAAGGGAAAAGTTGAGGGAGGGAGGGTGGAATTGGGAGGGAATAAGGGAGCGGAATACAGCTGGGATACAGAGTTAATAAAATGTAAATAATAATAATAATAATAATATATATATATAAATTAATTTTAAAATTGGAAGTCCATATGGCCCACAAAAATGAACTCAATGACATAGTTGAAGATTCTTTGTCTTACACAATTTATTTTTTATTTAATTAATATATTTATTTTACAAGTCCTTTGCATATAAATTATGGCTTATGTTTTTTTTAATGAAAATGTATTGTGTATTTGAGAAAGTCTATACATCTATATATGTTTCTTGTGCTTTTTCTTTGGTCCCTTTTCTTCTGTTTGTTTTGTTTGTTTGTTTCTATTTTATTTTATTTTATTATTATTCTTTAGATGTCTACTTATTTTCTTAGGAGAGACAGAAAGGGTGATGAGAGGGGAGGTAGAAAAGATCTTAGAAGAGTTAGGGAAGAGAAAATCATAATAAAATAGATTGTATGAAAAGACATCTATTTACGATAAAAGAACAATAGAAAAGGAAGTTCATATATATGCATGTATGTGTTGTTATATGCCTTAATATTTAACAAGCTGTTTGCTTCACACTAAATGAAATCCAGCAACGTTATTTGTGAATTTAAAGTAGATTATGTTTTTATGTCAAAAATTATGATATTACTGCTATATAATCCGTGTAAGAAGGTCATTCACTGATTCAGCTGTATTTAGAGAATCTTGACTCTGAACCTCTTGAACACCATGACCTACAACCTTAAAGTATGAAGATAAGGAAATAAATTGAAGAGATTGTGGCTTTTCCATATAACTTTAGTTTGTAGGAAAAAAAATTTAAATTAGACTTTTGTTTAAATTTTGGCAAATGAACTGGTTACAGTTGATGACCCCAGGGAGAGGGAGAATCAGTTTTCTTTAGGGGAATGGTCCCCTATAGGCTGACAATATTTCAGTGGATGTTTCTGCACCTTTGCTTCCGCATATATGGACTAAGTGCTCTCAGTGAATTATAAGAAAAACAAAACAACAAGAAAACATATAAATAACCAGGAGAATACATAGCGTGTCCTTACACTACTCCAGAGACTTGGCCTGATCAGGAGCTATTAGGAAAAGAAGAAAAGATCAACATACAGATGCATGAACACACAAAAAAGCTGAAGTTAGATGGATGATGTTAGGTTGAATGTACAAAAAGGGCATTTGCTCAATCATGTTCATAGCAGCTTTATTGGTAATAGCTAGAAAATGGAATCAACCCAGATGACCCTCAACTTAAGAATGGAAAAAGAAACTGTGGTACATTTACAAAATGAAATACGACTCAGCTATTAAAAACAAGAAAATCATGAAATCTGCAGGAAAATGGATGGAACTGGAAAAGACCATCCTTAGTGAGGTAACCCAGACCCAGAAAGACAAACATGGTATGTGCTCACTTATAAGCAGATATCAGTCCTATAGTACAGGATAAGCATACTATAACGAACAGAGCCAAAGAAGAAAAGTAACAAGGAGGGCCCAACGGAGGATGCTTGAGTTCCACTCAGAAGAGAAAATAGAATAGGCAGCACAAGTGGCTGAAGAACAGAATAAGAGAAGGAGTGTGGAGGGACACAAGGAAAACCAAGTGGGTATCAGATGTGGGGAGAGCAGAGCCTGGAGGACAAAGCCCTTGCAGACAGAAGAGAAATGGGGGGCGGGGCATTCCTGAGACAAGCTGAAGATCTACGACAGGGTAGGCTCCAGGGATGATATTGGGGTGACTCTAGCTAAGAACCGTAGGCCACCCTCTACGCAGACAGGACTCCTAGTGTGTGAAGGTGGAACACCAACCTACCTACAAAAACTTTGACCCAAATTTTACCCTGCCTACAAAATGTGCAGGGATAAAGATAGAGCAGAGATGAGGAAGTGTTCAAGGAATCCTTGGCTCAACCTGAGACCTACCCCATGGGACAGAGCCACCCTGACACTAACAATGCCGTTCTGCTAATGTTTGCAGATGGAAGCCTAGTATTAACTGTCTTCTGAGAGGCTCCAGTAATGAGATGCTGAGACTCACAGCCAACAACCGGGCAGAGCACAGGGAGCCTTGTGGAAGAGCTGAGAGAAGGATAGAAGGCCCAGAGGGGACGAGAGCTTCACAAGATCAACAGAGCCAACTAACCTTGGCCCAGCAGACCCTGTGAAGACTGAAGCACCAATCTAGAACCATGCATGAATTAGATCAATACACATATATAGCCTGTTGGCAAGTTGATCCTCTTGTGGGTCCTCTAATAAGGAGAGTGGAGACTGTCTCTGACAAGGACTCTCTTAAACGCTTCTTGATCACTTCTTCTTGAGGGGATGAAGGCTGCCTTGCCATGGAAAAGGATGTGCTCTGTCCTGAAAGGAGTTGAAGTGCTGGGGTGGTTATTGGAGTTGGGGCTCTCCTGAGGGTTGGAGGAGAGGGAGGGAGAAGAAGGAGGGTAAGACTAGAAGGAAAGGAGGATGGAGACTACAATTGAGACATAAACAGCTAAATAAATCAAGCTAATTCGTTTTTACAATTTTCACTATAGTTTTATTTTCATGACCAAAAAAATCCATTAATAAAAAGGAAGGAAACTGCACACATCTCAACGAATTTATCAATACTAAAAAAACAATCAAGAGCATTTACTGCTCTTGCACACAACCCAAGTTTGATTCCAAGCAGCCATATGTTACCTCACAAGCATATCTAACTTTACACCCAAAGGATCTGAATTCCTCTTCTAACCTCTACAGACACCGGGCAGGCATGCGGTACATATACCTATATGCACAGCAATCATACATATAAAATAAAAACAAAGTATTAAATGAAATTAAAAAAATCCCTAATTGTTAAAAAAAATAAAATAAACAACTAACCAACCAACCTCAAAATCCCACTGTTGGCTGCAGACTAATCTCTGGTCATTATCCATTCTTATTCTATGAGAATTAATTTTTTTCTGCAACAGTTTCTCTGGCCATCATTCATTGTCACTCGTGAAAATATTTTCCTCCACAATGATCTCTTTTACCACATGACTTTCATATTATCAGACTGCCCCATTTTGCTTTTTACTTTGTACTAAACTTTATTTTCCATTCTCTTTATTTGTTTTCTTCTCTCTCTCCCTTGCTCTCTTTATCCTTTCCTTTTTCCTTCCTTCCTTCCTTCCTTCCTTCCTTCCTTCCTTCCTTCCTTCCTTCCTTCCTTCTATCCTTTCTTCCTTCTTATTTCTCTTTCATTACTTTGAAGACAGCTTTATGAAAGGTAAAATGTGATTTGCTTTTTTTTGGTGTTAGAATAATTTAAATTATTTTATGTAGTTAAATAAATGTATGGTGAATATTTTGTTTTATTTTGTGTAGGATATTTCTCTTAAATATTTTATGTTCATTTTATGTTTGAGAATTTTATAATACATACCATATTTTTACCAAATCTACTCCCCCAATTTTCTCCCCTCCAATTCTTCTCCAACCAACTCCCAATATTCTTTTAAGGCCAGCTTGAGCATTGGCTGAAGAAAATTGATCCTTCTTTTTCATCAGGTATCAATTGCCAATATCTCCTCAGCTAAGGATGTAAATTTCTATGTCCCTCCACATTCACAATGCATTTTTTGTTTGGCTTGATCTTGTGCAGATTTTGTGCATGCACTCATTCACAGCTGCTAAGACTTCATGTGTTTGGATGCCTAGTCTTCCAGAGGTCCTGAGTTCATTTCCCAGCAACCACATGGTGGCTCCTAACCATCTATAATCAGATCTGGTGCCCTCTTCTCGCATGCAGGTCTACTTACAGACAGAATATTGTATACATAATACATAAAACTTTAAAAAATAAAGGAAATGAATGCAATAATATCAGTGGAGGACCTGGAACTTCATTCATTCTTTTATGCATGTGTTTGTATGATTTTGAAGGGGTGTATGTCAGAGGACAACAATCTTCTTCCTCAGGTACCCAACACCATGTTTTGTTTTGTTTAGTTTTAGTGGTGGATTACCTCATTGTTACGGAACTGATCAAGCAGGCTAGTCTGGCTGGCATTCCTGTTACCGCCTCCACAGATCAGGGGCTATAACACATGCTGCCATACCTAGCTCTTCACAGCTGGCACTGTGGATTAAACTCATGTTCTCGTACTTTAAGCTACTCCCTACTCCTCATTTATTCTTAAAAACAAATGTTTTCTCATCAATGCACAAACTCAGTTTTTCTTCTTCCTTAATGTCTCTAGGAGATGTCAGTCTCATACTTTACCTGTGGAAGGAGTAGGGTATAGCTATGGTTACTTACGTATGTCGCCATGATGTGTTCAACAGTGCAGGTTTTCCACATTTTATTAACTTACATTCTGCAGAAATAAATAGACTTTTTAGAAAGGCTCAAAAAGAAATAAGAGAAATATTAAGGTAAAAAGGTCAAATAAGTCACAATGATTTGCCAGATGAAATATGGTGTGGGTAGGAGAGGTGTGTTCAGAGAACACATAATAGGTGCCAAAATTGTATGTTATGTTTACATAGTGTAAGTTTTATTTGAGCTATTTTGAAGAGTCTATTTAACTTTTATTGCTTTTCATGATTAATTTCAGAACACCTAATGAGACCATGCACTGGGCTCTTCTAATTAACATTGTGTTGCAAAGTGAAATAAAACTTTGCTCATTTTTTTCTATTAGCAAAAAGGTCAATAATGTAAAATGGCATCTGGCCGGTAGCTGCTGATGTAGTTTATCACAGCTACACATAAATCCATGGAATAAGTAAAACAGAAAGATGAAAATGTAATGTGCCATATAGAGGAATTTTTATCCAGCAACATGGTTGCTCGGGCCAGGGATCACATCGAAAGATCTAGGTCTGTGTGATCCTTCTGGAATATTGATGCATCCTTAAGTACACATCTTTAATCCCAAACAATGTCTTTTAATTGAGAGGCAGAAAAAATGTTGAATCGGAGAAAGATTTGACAGAATGAGTCAGAGACAGGATGCTCCCAACTCACTTGAGAAGAGAATAGGAAAGAGTTCAGTTTGGTGCACTTCAGTTGAGTCCCTGCAGTTCCACTGAGTTCCTTTCAGTTCCAACAGTCAGTGCAGTGAGTGTAGTTCAGTTCATGGAGTTCTGAGACAGATTTTTTTAAGCAGAGAAATTCAGTCAGAATCTGAGGGAAGCAAACTTGAATCAGTCAGCTTGGAAAAGAGTTTGAACCAGAAGAGCTCAGTTGAACCAGCCCACTAAAGTTCAGAAAGTAATAAAAATGGTGAGTTGATTCAGTAATAAGTCTCAGAGGCTGAAAAGATTCTAAGCCTAGGGTTAGTAGAATTTGGAAGCTGAAGCCTTCAAGGTCTGGGCTTCCAGAAGATTAGATTGTATGAAGGCTATAAGCTTCCAGGTCTAGGCCTAGGGATAGATAGAAACGAGATAGAACCTTTCTGGGCATAGCCCAAGCCATGTACTTCTATAGTTTGGGTATGTCTCTTATCTCATCCGTTCCTCTGAGGAAATACACATATTTACATGCCATCTCAAGTGAAGACTTATTTGCAACTGACTATAGTATTTTGGAAGACTTTCTACAAGTTCGATGAACAGGGATTTTGTCATCTTAATGTTCCAATAGTAAAAAGAGTGTAAAGAATCAACAAATCACCAGAGTAGAGGACTCAGGTTGGTAAAATGTTCATGTTCCTCATGTCCTTTTGAGTAAATCCCATATCCTTCCCTAGAGTCTGTCCTTCCTTCCTTCCTTCCTTCCTTCCTTCCTTCCTTCCTTCCTTCCTTCCTTCCTTCCTTCCTTCCTTCCTTCCTTTCTTCTTTCTTTCTTTCTTTCTTTCTTTCTTTCTTTCTTTCTTTCTTTCTTTCTTTCTTTCTTTCTTTCTTTCTTTCTTCTTTCTTTTATTGCTATCTGCTCCACTGCATACATATTACTCTTAAAGAATTCTGTATGAATGCATTCATGCATGATCTAACCTTTCAAGTCTGTTCTTTGTTTATCAACATTTATGTGAATTATTAGTGGTATTTCATGTGTTCACTGTATTGTTCTGCTACTACTGAGTGTTCTCAAGTATGACTTGATTTCTCAATTACTTCTTATTGGACATTCAGATTGAGTTCAAGCATCAGTTCCTGTGGCTCTGGACTAATGTGAGTCTCTAAGGCAGTCTCATTTTTATGCTTTTACTTTATTTTTGTTAAGTAACAGACTTGAATTTATTGTATAATTTAATAAATTTACTTTTAAGTTTGTTAGTTAAAAATGAAAATTACAAGTTGATTTTGGGACTCTCTAGATGACTGTGTTCTTTCACAAAGAATGTGTTTTTTTTTAAATTTTCTTTATATATGAGACAATGCAGAAAATTATTGCATTAGAATTTTCACCCTTCTAATAAATATGAAATAAAATAGATAATTTTATGTGTGCTATTTCTTTCTACATTGTTACTGAAGATTATTGTATTTCCATGATATTTATATAACTCCTTTAGTGAAAAGACTTTTTAAATATTTTATTTCATTATTGCTGTTTTAGACAAGATATGATTGTGTAGCTCTGAATATCCTAAGTATGTAGACCAGGCTTGCTAAGGCCTAGTGACCGAGAGATCTCTGTCTCTGCCTCCAGATTGCTGGAATTAAGGTTGTACACTACCACACTTGGCTATTTTTTCTGTTTTTAAATGTTTGCCATATTATGGTTATTATAATAAATGTGTTATTATTTGTGTTATTATAATTATTTTATTCTATTTGAAAACATATATATAGCTCATATTCACCCCCATTAAACCTATCTTATCTTCTACTTTGCCTAACCCCATTCCCTAACAATCCCTACCATGTCTTTTAAAATGACTCACTGTGTGTCTTTGTATATTTTAATCACATATCCACAAAATACGTGATATACACTGTGATATATATAATATATATAGCATGTGGCATTGATATATCATGTAACTTATAGTTTTTTCACAATGTCTTTAAAGTATTGCTATATTAGTTTTAACTTTTTTGGTCATTCTTTTGGCTAACACTTTTAGAAATTTTTATTCACATCAATATTTTAGAGACGTTCAAGAATTAAACGAATTTAGTGGTTACAATAAAGTCTGAGCTATACTTAATCACATTCTGTGGTATGCAGTTTGTGCAAATACAAGGACTCATTCATTGTAAAGAGGGTATTTGGCTGCTGAAATAGCCAAGTGTTTAAATAAAAAGGGAAAAAAGAGCTAGATATCTAACATTATCTATAATCCATGAAATCATAGATTATCAACCAACTTCCATGTCCTATTTTTATTTTGGAGGATGTTGTCCCTAGACATGAGCTTTTGTCCTCATTCTCTGTTCCATTAACCAGGGTAAAGACAGTGTTCCATTGTTTGTTTCTGTGGATTTTGCATCATGATTGGGACAGGCTGGGTTGGCCTTCTGCATAGTGAACGTTTATTCAGTCATGCTGTAATCTGGATTAGTAATTTATCTTTTAGATGGCCATTGTGGAAGGCTTTTGGCCTGTTCCCTGTCTTCTTCTACTTCCGATGTCTATCCTGTTTGCCCTTCTGAATGAGGATTACGCCTCTTCTCTAGGCTCCTTCTTGTTGTTTAGCTTCTTTAGGGCTAAGATTTTAGTATGTTTATCCTATTTATAAGGCTAATATCCACTTATATACCATATGTGTCTTTCTACTTCTGGGTTACATCACTCAGGATGATCTTTTCTATTTCCATCCATTTGCCTGCAAATTTCATGAGGTACAGAGATAAACAGAGAATTCTCTCTCTCTCTCTCTTTTTTCAGTTCCTCAGCTTTTTATTTTTTAATAATTAAATTTATTTATTTATTATTACTTACAGTTTATTCACTTTGTATCCCCCCATAAGGCCCTCCTTCCTCCCCTCCCAGAACTATCCTCCCTCCCCTTTTTTTCCACACATGCCTCTCCCCAAGTCCACTGATAGGGGAGGTTCTCCTCTCCTTCTTTCTGATCTTAGTCTATCAGGTCACATGAGGAATGGCTGCATTGTCATCTTCTGTGGCCTGGTAAGGCTGCTCCCCCCTCAGTGGGAGGTAATCAAAGAAAAGGGCAATCAGATTATGTCAGAGGCAGTCCCTCTTCCCATTACTATGTAACCCACTTGGACACTGAACTGCCATGGGCTACATCTGTGCAGGGGTTCTAGGTTATCTCCATGCATGGTACTTGGTTGGAGTATGAGTCTCTGGGAAGATCCCTGTGTTCAAATTTTCTGGTTCTGTTGCTCTCATTGTGGGGTTCCTGTCCTCTCCAGCTCTTACTATTTCCCACTTCTTATATAAGATTCCCTGCACGTTGCCCAACAGTTGGCCATAAATCTCAGAGTCTGCTTTGATAGTCTGCAGGGTAGAGCCTTTCAGAGGCCCTCTGTGGCAGGTTCCTAGGTTGTTTCCTGTTTTCTTCTTCTGATGTCCATCCTCTTTGCCTTTTGGGATGGGGATTGAGCATTTTAGTCAGGGTCCTCTCTCTTGATTAGTTTCTTTAGATGTACAGGTTTTAGTAGGTTTATCCTATGTTATATGTCTATATGAGTGAGTATATACAGTGTGTGTCTTTCTGTTTCTGGGACAGCTCACTCAGGATGATCCTTTCCAGGTCCCACCATTTACCTGCAAATTTAATGATTTCCTTATTTTTCATTACAGAGTAATACTCTATTGTGTAGATGTACCACAATTTCTGCATCCATTCTTCAGTTGACGGGCATCTGGGCTGTTTCCAGCTTCTGGCTATTACAAATAAAGTTGCTCCAAACACAGTTGAGCAAATGTCCTTATTATGTACTTGAGCTTCTTTTGGGTATATGCCTAGGAGTGGTTTGGCTGGATCTTGAGGAAGCGCTATTCCTAGTTGTCTGAGAAAGTGCCAGATTGATTTCCAGAGTGGTTGTAGCAGTTTACATTCCCACCAGCAGTGGAGGAAGGTTCCCCTTTCTCCACAACCTCTCCAGCATGTGTTGTCACTTGAGTTTTTGATCTTGACCATTCTGATGGGTGTAAGGTGAAATCTCAGGGTCGTTTTGATTTGCATTTCCCTAATGGCTATTTAATGGCAGAGAAACAATTAAATAAATGTTCAGTGTCCTTATTCATCTGAGAAATGCAAATTAAAAAAAAAAACTCTGAGATTACACCTGATGCCCATTAGAATGGGCACTGGGGAAGTTGTGAAGAAAGGGAAACCCTCCTCCACTGTGCTTGTGCAACCACTTTGGAAATCAGTCTGGCACTTTCTCAGAAATTAAGAATAGTACTACCTCAGATCCACCTATATGCAACTCCTGGGTATATATTTGAAAGATGCTCAACCATGCCACAAGGACATTTGCTCAACTATGTTCCTAGCAGCTTTATTCATAATAGCCAGAATCTGTCAACAACCTAGATCTCCCTCAAGTGAAGAAAGGATACAGAAATTATGGTATATTTACACAATGGAACACTGCTCAGCAATCAAACATTAATTTTATGTTCACAGCTATTCCTATCCAATAAATATTCTTGTGGTCTAAATGTGCACATTTCCCCAGATAGATACTTTTTTCTCGAATTTCATTTATTCTTACTCTTAATAATTAAGAACATTTATAATTAATTTTCTTTAAGTTTTGAGCATAAGGATAAGTCATTGATTAATTTCATGTGAATATATGTATTTTTCAAGTGCAACTTATTGGCATGACAATTACTTTCCCATTGTTACTTCAGCGACTTTGTCAAGTCTCAGGTGAACATATATGTATGTGACTGTATTTCTGGTTTCTTTAAATCTTAGTCACTATTCTCTGTCTCTGTGTGTGTTACTTTTATATGGTCTTAGTTACTGTTACTCAGAAAGGAAGTCCTCTGTTTAGAAGATGTAAACTCTCTTTGTTCTTGTTCTTGAAAACTGTTTGTTGGGCAGAGGCTAGAAGGATGGCTCTGTGCTTAAGGTGCTCCTGTTCCTGACTTCAGTTCCCAACACCCACATCCAGATGCTCAGTGCCACTGGTACCTTCAGCTCCAGGTCATCTGACACCCTCTTCTGGACTCCACAGGCAGCTGCACTAACCTGCGCACACACCACACACAGGCATACACAGAATCGTAATTAAAAATAGATTTTTAATTTTATGAATTTATTTATTCACTTTATGTCCCATAGTAGCCCTCTCTCTCCTCTCCTCCTGGTTCCACACTCCCTCCCTCTTTCCTCAGGGAAAAAAAGGAGACCCCTCTTACTAGCCCACTCCAGCTCGTTCAGTTGCATCAGGACTGAATGCATCCTCTTCCCAGGAAGTGGTCAAAAAGCAGGTAGCAGAGTCCATGTCAGAGACATGCTTGCCTTACTAGGGCACCCAAAATAAATTAAAAAAAAATAAAATCATTTATCTAGAGTTTTTACATCTACATCTAAACTTAAGAGTCAGTGTTTTATTGTACCAAACTGCTCTACATTTTAAGCATTTTAATTCTTTTTAAACTTCACATTTTTCTTCATAAGTTACTTATAGATGCAATTTGTGCTTTTGAGGCTTATGTTTGAGGATCTTAAGGTAGTCCTAATATAGTTTTTATTCTGGGGCTATCAGAGCCTTACTATAAATATGACTATTTTATTGGCACTAACTGAATTGTTTAAGTTTTCAGCAAAGTCTCTTAACTCTAGCTGGTATGGACTTTGTACTTTTCTGGCCCTGTGAGAGCTTGAGTGATTGCCTTTAAATCTCTGGCAGTGGTTAATGCTTCACACTGAACAGGTTTATGCTGTACTTGTATTGTGTTTAGGTACAGACACATGGGGTCTTCAGGAGAGCTTTGTCTGCATACATATAACTTCTCTACCGGTTTGAGCAACAAATTGCATGTGCTTCCGCTTTCACAGCTTCTCCCATGGGAACATCAATTCAATGAGAATTCTAAGCTCTGCTTAAATTCCCCCTATGGTCAAGAAACTGCTTTGAAGGT
Organism: Rhombomys opimus; assembly: GCA_010120015.1. NCBI lineage: Eukaryota > Metazoa > Chordata > Mammalia > Rodentia > Muridae > Rhombomys > Rhombomys opimus. The sequence continues at coordinate 449,945 of REGO01000366.1, read as the reverse complement.
CACAGCGAGGGCAAGAAGTATCTCAGAGATCTTCTGTTCTCTCACAGGTTGTGACTTCGTGCCCTTGTCCAGTGTCTAAAAGTGCTACCATGAATCTTTACCAGCTTATCCATATTAATTTTCCATATCAGTTATTCCATTTGAGGATAGAGCTGAAACTCATCCTTTTGTTTCACTTGCTGCACAGTAATTAAGGTTTCATTTCATAGATAGGTAAGTGAGCAGCAAAACATGGCATTTGCTGTATTGTACTTGTATATCACACATTTAATAAACTCATGGCAATAATTACCTTCAACTTTGTCCTCACACATAGTGTCCCAGTTAATGCCAACATTGAAGATATAGAAAATGCTTAGCATAAAATTATTTAGAGTTTTACACATTAGATATTTTATTTCTTGCTCCATACGCTTTCCATAGATTTTAATTTTTGTTTATCTCTTCTCATATTACAAATAAGAGACTTGAAAATGTTACCGATATGCACACTAAATCTATTCTACCCTGTTAGAATGTGTGCCTCCCATTTCAGCTCTGTCATCACTGTGCATAATTTACCATCAGGAGCTTCAAATCCAGGGTACAATGATTTCACTTCAATGCTCTGACCTGTATTCATGAAATAAGGCCCTGTCAGAACCAGTCTGAATAGTAAAAAGAACACTCATTTTTAACTTTATTTTTTTAAATGTTTGGGTTAAAATGAATAAATTATTTTAAACCATATATTAAGACAGCTTTGTCACAAGAGAAAACTGTCTGAATTTCTCTTGATTTAGGGACTGGAGTTTCTTTGTCACACTTTAGACAGGTGATGAAGGCAAAACCTTAGAGCCACAAGCAAGAAGTAATGGCATTACTAATACTATGGCTGAGTGACCATTTCTCTGGATGGAACATTTACTGAGCATTGGCCTCGACATTCATCAAGCGTATTCTCTAGTGGAGAAGTGCTCAAAGCACGGGAAAGCCTGAAAACCGTGGCCAAGTAGAATTATACTTTGTATTGTGTCTTTATTTAACATGTCAGATCTTTTTTGTTGTATCACTTTCAACAGAAGAGCTGATTTGTGGTTGGCTCAGCAATGTGTCGTCGTCTTACGTAAATGTTTCTGTAGTAAAGGATAGTAAATAGTGATACACATATATAGTAGTAGTCACTGAAAATTGATTTTAGTGGCAAGTCATAGTTTAATAAATGTGTCCTTTAACTATTATATAACAAATAAGCTACCATTTTGATGTCTGGTTATTCGTATCTGTAGAGATTTTTATTTTTACCTATTTAACTGTCTTTCTGTATCTTTACCCATCATCTACCAATCAACACTGGATAAGAATTTAGAAGATGATTTAATTTTAAAACAATGTATAGTTATATACTTAATCTTGAAGGATTAATCAAGAAGGATATACTTAATCAAGAAGGATCTTGACTTCTTTCCTCCTCTCCAAAAATGCTTGTAATAATGTCAATGTCCCAAAATTTATAATTAGTTTTGAAGTGTAGTGTAGAAAGATACGGAGCTATATGTTAACACTGCTTATTTAACAGCAGAGATAGTTAAGTGTCACTAGTGAGTGTTCCTGTAATTTAAATTGCTTTGGCATTTAGCAAGGCACACGAATAAAGGGAAATGACAGTGAAGAAGAGATGAGATATTAACATTAGTATGTAGATAGGGGTAGTTTGAAATTACGCAAATGGAAAAGTATGGCTACTGTGTATTGTATTAAGATTTACAGAAACTTTTATATAGTTTCAATCACTTTTCAGCCACAGCTTTCTACTTGTGGGTACTATCCAGTAAGGATTCTTAAAGTTTGTCAGTAGTGATATATGTGTTTCCTATAGGCGGTTAATATAAAATTTAAATACTACCAAAGACAAGAAGGTGAAAGAAGAATTTAAATACAAGATGCTCATAATTTTATCTATGGTTAATTTACGATACATGATTTTTTTGTGTGTAAGTCATACATAAGAGTGAAGACATTAACAGAGCATAGAACTGTACTAATCATGTAGATTATATTATGAAAAACTACATTGAATTATCTTCCTTGCATGTAATATTTAGAGAAGATAATATAACAGTATCACAGTGTACATTACCAATTGAAAGCACCTGAGCACATAATCTAGAACTGGCATCGCTTTGCCACTTCTTCAAGTGCTGGCATGTAAGCTGTGCAACCTCTGTTGCTTTCTTTTATCTTAAACATGTGTTGACCCTACTTTTACCATCTATCTATCTATCTATCTATCTATCTATCTATCTATCTATCTATCTATCTATGTTTGCATTTACAATATCCTTATCATATATATGTTGCGTATTTTTTTCATCATTCAAAAGCTAATAGTTTTCTTTTAATCCCATCCTTGCAAACTAAGATTCTCCCAGGTGAAAGTGAAAGCTCTGACATCCTGGTTTCTTTAAATAATAGAATTTAATCAGCAAAATATTTTTTTAAAATATCTGATAAGTGATGCATTAATAATAGGATCCCAGAAACCAGAAAAATTGCAAAAATTTTTGGCAGTCAAGTTAAGGTGTTACCAGAGAGGCAAACATGCTGGAAATCTTAACATTTCCCACAAATATTGAGAAAAATGACTAGGGCTTGACCCTTTCCTCACCCTTGTTATAAATGAGTTCTAGAATGGGCTGCCATGAGAAAGTGATGGGGCAGCCAGAGAATCATTGAATTCTCATTCCTAAATATTTCTTCCTTTCACTGAGGGAATATACATTTCTACTGACAGCTGTTGTGCTTCTCCATGTGTGGTTTATGTATTACTTCCCTGATATTGGCTCAGCAGTGAGACTTATCAGGGCTAATAAAACATGCACCAACTCAACAGTGGGCCAGTTCTAAGCCAATATAGGCAGCATCACATATTCCTCCTAAGTTCCTAGCTGAAGTATGAAACTCTTACTCCAAGAAATAATGAAGCCATTTATAGCCGGAAATTATTAACATTCAATTACAGGACAGATACTTCTATTTAAGATGTTTGCTCTTTTATTTAATCATAATTTACTGAGAAATTGCAACGGTTCATTGGCAGGTGTTGATGACAGAGTATAAGCCTTTAGCATTATTACAGAAATAAAAACAAACTTAAGGTTTTCTAGAAACCAGGGCTCCAGAGCTATCACTTTTACCCTGCAGGATCTGAGTTTACAAAGATGTTGCTAAAAGAAAACAATTAGCTATTGAATAGTAATGGAAAAGATATATGTGTGTGTGGGTGTGTATGTGTATATACATATACATATATATACACATATATACGTATATATGTATATATATGTGTCTGTATATATATATCCTGTTTAATAGCAAAGGAAATTAACACAGGTTGTACTGATTATATAACAGCACTGCTTGAACATATGACTCTAATTTGTCATCAAATAAGGTTATTTGTTTGTTTGTTTGTATTGGGTAGAGGTTATAAACGAAGATACACAAAAAGCTACAAAAGTGATTGTGGGATGTGTAGCCAAAATTGGTACATGTACAAGTCAACTCCTACACCTATGGCTCAGGGAACATTGTGGAAGAGAGGCAGAAGGAGTAGGATGTCTGCTCTTGGATAGTGTCATCTAGACAAGAGAGCGAGTTGCACCATTAAGTTTCAACAATATGGTTACCAAAACAAGACATTTGATGATATCAAGATGAATAGAGGAAATTTCTCAAGCCCTGTCTCCCAATAGTTGAAGAGTGCAAGTAATAAGTGACTTTTGAGAGAGGAAAATTCAGTTTTCCCTATGTAGGATTCTTCTAGTAGATTATCCAGTTTCAAGCAGCCAGTCCTAAACCCATATTATAATAAATAGGCTCAACATGCACAGTAATAATTACTGTAGAAGAGGTCACAAATGGAGGGCCACAGGAAGTGTTGGATACAGTTCATGCATAGGCAAAAATGATGTAAATACAGGACTTGTGCATGAAATTCTCTTAGAAATATTAAAAGGTAAATAAAAGAAATGAGGGAGGGAGGGAGGGACTGGGAGGAAATGAGGGTTCGGGGCACGGCTGGGATACAGAATTAATAAAATGTAACTGATAAATAAATAAATAAATAAATAAAAATAAAAAAAAGAAAGTAGAAAACAAAAAGAAGTATAAGAACCAGATACCCAATGATCTGATAGACTGGGATCAGAAGAAAGGGGAGGAAGACCTCCCCTATCAGTAGACTGGGGGAGGGGTATGAATGGTACAGAGGGATGGAGAGTGGGTTTGGGAGGGGAGGAGAGAGGGAGCTACAGGTGGGATACAAAGTGAATAAACTGTAATTAATAAAAAAAAAAGGGAAAAAAAAGAACCAGATGCCCAAGAGAAAATGAAGAGATGGAAGTAGGTAGAGCTTAGACATCCAAAGTAGAGATACAAGTAAGAACCATATTATGTAAAATGTATGCTTGATTTTGCTGATTCAGAGGTAAACTTAGTACAAATCATTTGAATGTTGAAACTATAGGATTTAATTTAATGAAAATATCTATATTAAAGAATATACAGAACAGAGAAGTGAAGAAAATATAGTGTGCAGATCTAAGTAATCAAATCAAAATACAAAGTATAAAAATGAATTCTAAGTAATATTTCTAATTAACAAGAAACATATTTGGCAAGATGTCAACTATACAGTTTTATAGACCCTAAGCAATTTTGCATACAGAGACAGAAAAATTCAAGCTATAGAATACATTATTTTTACCATCAATTCTGGAAAAAGACAAAACAAAAATAAAAACAATAAAAACATGATATCAAAGTATTCTGTCAATCAAATTTCAAGCTTCTAATGCTAAGTATGTTTGATTTGATTTAAACATATTAGATAATGAACTTGAAAGAGAGTAAGAAGCGGTATATGAAAGGGCTTAAAGGTAGGAAAGAGATAGAAGAAGTGACATAATTATAATCTCAAAGTAAAAAGAAGAAAAAAGAAAAAGAAAAAATATATAACTTCAATTTAAAATGTTAAAAAAAAACAAAGAAAATAAGTGAATATTTGTTTTTTTGAAACAGGGTCTCCCTACATAGCCCTGGCTGACCTTTGGAGTCCCACATGAAGACCAAGATGCACAACTGTTATGTATGTGCAGAGGGATTAGGTCAGTTCCATACATGCTCTATGGTTGGAGGTTCCGTCTCAGTAAACCCCTGTTCATTGATTCTGTCATTTTCCTTGACCCCTCTGGTTCCTTCAGTCCATCCTACTGCTCTTCTGCAGGTTCCCCAAGCTTTACCCAATATTTGGCTCTGGGTCTCTGCATCTGTTTTTATTAGTTGCTGGGTGAATCGTCTCTGATCATAGTTATTCTAGGCTCCTGTCTACAAGTATAGCAGAGTATTATTAGTAATGTCAGGGGTGGTCTCCTTCTCATGGCATTGTTCCCAGGCTGGACCAGTGTTTGGACATTCCCTCATTCTCTGATAAGCTGTGAGGACATTTATGAAGCAAAACCTACATACAAACGTGCTGAGTAAAAATTTAACAAGAGGAAAGCTCCAATAAATAATTTATATGTTTATGAGTCCTAGTGACTTGGGTGTGATAACTTTTAAAATCCAAACAAAGTTAGTAATTCCTCAACTATCCTAGATTCACAGTGTACCATAGCTGATTTTTCTTTTTATACTACTTTAGGAAAAAGTTTTTAAATTAAATAGATCTTCTATTTCCCTATTTTCTAACATTGGGTTAAGCTTAATGGAATTCCTTGGAAGGTTTTAAAGTGACTTGTTCTAAAGACTGCCATGTGAAAAAGGAGCAAGGCTTAACATAACAGTGGAAAAATTTGAAGACATTAGCATTGATGGCTACTGTTGAATGTAAATGACACAATAAGAAATTGATTGTAACCTGTGTGATCTTCTTCAAAGACATAACCCTATTCTAACTACAAGGAAAACTCCAGGCAAATACTACTAGATGGAAATTTTGTAAAACAGTAGCATGTGATTCTCAGAGTTGTCAAGATCATCAAAAGCAAAGAAAATTAAGTCTATCATAATGGAGGAAGGAGCCTAAGATGTGGAATGTGATTAAATGTGGTGTAATTACTTGTGCCCTTGGTGACAACAGGATGTTAGGAAATAACTGAGGGAGTATGAAAAGTTAAAGTTGTCAGGACAGGAGCCTACCACAGAGGGCCTCTGAAAGACTCTACCAGGGTATCAAAGCAGATGCTGAGGTTCATAACCAAACTTTGGGCAGAGTGCAGGAAATCCTATGAAAGAAGGGGGAGATAGAATGAACTGAAGAGGACAGGAGCTCCACAAGGAGAGCAACAGAACCAAATATCTGGACATAGGTGTCTTTTCTGAGACTGATACTCCAAACAAGGACCATTTATGGAGATAACCTAGAACCTTGTAATTACCTGTAATTAATATAAAAAATTAATAAAACATTATAATTAAAAATTAAAAAGTTAATAATAATCTTTTAAATAACAGTAACCTCTTATTAATAATAATGACAACAGAAACGAGTTACAAAAAACTCTGAGCTATTTTTGAAATTTTTTTTATTAATTATAGTTTATTTACTTTGTATCCCAGCTGTATCATTCCTTCCCAATCCAACCATTCTTCCCTTATCTCCTCCCATCCCCCTCTCCAAGTCCACTGATAGATAGGAGAGGTCCTCCTCCCCTTCCTTTTGACCCTAGCCTATGAGGTCTCATCAGGACTGACTGCATTGTCTTCCTCTGTGGCCTGGTAAGGCTGCTCCCTCTCAGAGGGAGGTGATCAAAGAGCCAGCCACTGAGTTCATGTCAGAGACAGTCCCTGTTCCCCTTACTAGGGTACCCGCTTGGATACTGAGCTGCCATGGGCTACGTCTGAGCAAGGATTCTAGATTATGTCTATGAATAGTCCTTGGTTGGAATATCTCAGGAAAGACCTCTGTGCCCAGGTTTTGGTTGTTGCTCTCCTTGTGGAGCTCCTATCACCTCCAGTTCTTATCTCCCCCTTCTTTCATAAGATTCCCTGTAGTCTGCCCAAAGTTTGGTTAGGAGCCTCTGAATCTACTTTGATACACTGCTGGGTAGAGTCTTTCAGTGGCCCTCTGTGGTAGGCTCCTGTCCTGTTTCCTGTTTTCTCCTTCTAACAATGTCCGTTCCTTTTGCCTTTCTGAGTAAGGCTTGAACATCTTACCAGGGAAGTCCTTCTTGTTTAGCTTCTTTAGGTATACAGATTTTAGTATGTTTATCCTATATTATATGTCTAATATCCACATATAAGTGAGTTTATACCGTGTGTGTCTTTCTGCTTCTGGGATACCTCATTCAGGATGATCTTTTCTAGATCCCACCATTTGCCTGCAAAATTCATGATTTCCTTGTTTTAATTGCTGAGTAGTATTCCATTGTGTAAATGTACCACAATTTCTGTATCCATTCCTCTATTGAGGGACATCTGGATTGTTTCCAGGTTCTGGCTATTATGAATAAAGCTGCTAAGAGCATGGTTGAGAAAATATTATTGATGTGTACTTGAGCATTTTTTGGATATATACCTCGGAGTGTATAGCTGGATCTTGAGGAAGCGCTACTCTTAATTGTCTGAGAAAGTGCTAGATAGATTTTCAAAGTGATTGTTCAAGTTTACATTCTCACAAGCAATGGAGGAGGGTTTCTCTTTCTCTACATCCTCTCCAGCATATTTTGTCACTTGAGATTTTGATCTTAGCCATTCTGGTGGGTGTAAGGTGAAATCTCAGGGTTGTTTTGATTTGCATTTCCCTAATGGCTAATGGCGTTGAAAATTTCTTTGTTTCTCTGCTATTCTATATTCCTCTACAAAGAATTCTCTGTTTAGCTTTTTTTTAGATATCTTTTTTACATATATATTTATTATTATTTTAATTAATTATAATTTATTCAATTTATATCCCAGCTGTGGCCCCCTCCTTTACCTCCTCCTAAATCCACCCTCTCTCCCTCTACTCCCCCTATGCCTATCCCCTACTCCACTGATAGGAAAGGTCCTCCTCTCTTCTATTTGACCCTAACCTATCAGGTCTCATCAGGACTAGTTGCATATATTTCATAAATTACCTTTTCTGTTTATTTTCTTTTTATTATTATTGTTTATTATTATTAGTTCCATTTTATTAACTCTGTATCCCAGCTGGATCCCTCTCCCTTATTCCCTCCCAATTCCACCCTCCCTCCCTCAGCTTCTCCCTGCCCCTTTCCAAGTTCACAGATTGGGGAGGACCTCCTCCCCTTTCGTCTGGCCCTGTTTTATCAGCTATCTTCAGGACTGGCTGCAAAGTCCTCCTCTGTGGCCTAGCAGGACTGATCCTCCCTTGGGGGGTGGGGAGGTCAAAGAGCTTGCCATTGAGTTCCTGTCAGAGATAGTCCCTGTTCCCCTTACTATGGGAAACCAATTGGTTATTGAGCTACCACAAGCTTTGTTCTGTTTAGCTTTGTACCCCATTTTTTAATTGGGTTACTTGATTTGTTGCTTTTTAACTTCTTGAGTTCTTTATACATTCTGGATATCAGCCCTTTGTCACATATAGGGTTGGTGAAGATACAGCAAGCCTATAGCCAACAGCAAACTAACCAGAAACTTAAATCAATCCCACTGAAATCAGTGACAAGGCGAGGCTGTCCACTCTCTGTGTATCTCTCCAACATAGTACTTGAAGTCCTAGCTAGAGCAATAAGACAATGAAAGGAGATCAATGGGATACAAATCAGAAAGGAAGAAGTCAAAGTATCACTGTTTGCAGGTGCTATGATAGTATGCATGAGTGACCCCAAAAATTCAAACAGAGAACACCTTCAGCTGATAAATACCTTCAGCAAAATGGCTAGATACAAAATTACCTCAAAAAAATCAATAGCCCTTCTCTATAAAAAAGACAAAAGGGCTGAGAAAGAAATTAGGGAAACAACACCCTTCATAATGGCCATTAATAACATAAAGTACCTTGGTATAACTATAACCAACCAGGTGAAAGACCTGCTTGGTTCAAATCTCTGAAGAAAGAAATTGAAGAAGATATCAGGAGATGGGAAGATCTCCCATGCTCATGGATTGGTAGGATTAACATAGTGAAAATGGCCATTCTGCTGAAAGCAATCTACAGGTTCAATGCAATTTCCAACAAAATACCAATGCAATTCTTTACAGACCTTGAAAGAAAAATTCTCAACTTCATATGGAAAAACAAAACAAACAAACAAACAAAAAACCAAACAAACAAAAAACAGAATTGCCAAAAGGATCCTGTACAACAACAGATTGTCTGGAGGTATCTCCATCCCTGATCTCAAGCTGTACTACAGAGGAATAGTAATAAAAACTGCATGGTACTGGCAAAGAAACAGAATGGTGGATCAATGGAATAGAAAAGAACACACAGAAATAAACCCACACACCTACGGTTACTTAATTTTTGACAAAAGAGCCAAAAGAATTCAATGGAAAAAAAGACAGCTTCTTCAACAAATGGTGCTGATTTAATTGGATGTTTACATGTAGAAAAAATGCAAATAGATCCATATTTATCACCCTGCACAAAACTAAAGTGCAAGTGGGTCAACGATCTCAACATAAAATCAGACACACTAAACCTGTTAGAAGAAAACGTGGGGAAAAGCCTAGAACTCATTGGCACAGGAGAAAACTTCCTGAACAGAACACCAACAGCACAGGCTCTAAAACCAACAATCAATAAAAGGGACCTCATGAAACAGAAAAGCTTCTGAAAAGCAAAGGACACTGTTTTCAGAACAAAATGACAGTCTACAGACTGGGAAAGGATCTTTACCTCTGAGCTATGTTTTCTTTTTTACATTTTCTCTGCATATATACAGTATCCTAATTAACATTTACATAAACATTATATATCCTAATTAACATTTATATATTAATGGTGTCTACCTGTGAGCAGTTAATTTGGAACTATGCTCGATGAGTGTTTGGGTGAGGGAATTCCAATTCTATATAAAAATACATGTTTAGAAATGACTGAATGTTACAAAATAATAAATTATCCCAAAATGTTGTATTCAGTGGTTATTCTAAAATCTTTGTGTTGCCAAAATTTATTTATTTTTGTCACATTATAATTTGTGTTGCTATATTTCATCATTCACTACAGAGTTCCAAATCAACTTTTGAAAAAAGGTATTTTATGCAAACAAAAGCACAGCATTATTTTTAACTTGTGAAATATCTACAAAGTAGTCCATATATTTTTGATGAGAATGAAAATGGTAAAGGAAATAGTAAAAAGTTAAAAAACTATCTGTCTTATCATAAAACAACCGTAGATTATCTTACCTCAAAGCTAATTTCATGTAACTTTAGATTGCCAGCCAGCTTTGAGATTAGTCATCTTCTTATTTATACTCTTTATTGTCTAAGTTATACATTTAGTTGTATGAAGTGTCTTTATATTTATCAGTATTATGCAGATATGTATTCACACCAGTTTCTGAGGATTAAGACAACATGTGGTTGAATGTAATCATTTTCTTCAAATTGTCTCTTTTTACTCTTAAACTCTAAATCAAACTTAGGGTTGTCAGTACTTTTATTTCACTGCTATTGGCTGAAAAAAAAAGGTAAAATTTGGTGGCTATTAGCTATTTTCAGTGTACTTTGCATTGTTTTGATCCTGTCAATCCTTGGCACAAAAATGCAGGGCCCTACTCATGTTAGAATGTTTCTGGGTTCATGTGATGCTCAAAGCAATGCTGTTCCAACAAGCTGAATTTTGATTGTATAATAAAGATTGATTAACACAATAAGGTTTTTATAAAAGGCATTCATGCCTGAAGTATTTTTCCATCTATAAAATCATGTAATCTACTTGTAACAAGCCAAAGGTGTTTTTTTTTTTTTTTTTTTTTTTTTTTTTTTTTTTTTTTTTTTTTTTTTTTTTGATGCAAGCTTCATGGGTCTATTTTTATTTTATTTTATTTTACTTCAATTTATTTACTCTACATCCAAGAGTGCCTCCTCCCTCCTCTCTCCCCATTCCCCCTCCCTCCTTCTTCCTCTCTCTTTTCCTTATCCTCCCCCCCCCCCAAGAAAAGGAAAGCTTCCTCCCATTGTATCAACCCTAGCCAGCACATCAAGTCACATCAGGACCAAACATAACCTCATCCCTGAGGCCAGGCAAGGCAGCCCTGCCAGGGGAAAGTGATCCAAAGGCAGGCAATAGAGTCATGTTAGAAACAGCCCCTTCCCATCCACTTGCGAGGTGCCCCACATGAAGACCAAGAAGCCCATCAGCCACACATGTGTAGGGAGCCTAGGTCCAGAACATGCATGCTATTTAGTTGATGTCTCAGTCAACCAGCCCCACCTGTCTGGGCTAGTTGTCTCTATTGGTCTTCTTGTGAGGTTATGGTCCCCTCCAAGTCCTTTCATCTTTCCCCCAACACTTCCATAAGACCCCAATAACTCCGACCCATGCTTGGTTGCAAGTCCCAGCAACTGTTTCTATCTGTTTCTGGGTGAGCCTCCCAGACTACAGTCAAGTTAGGTTCCTATCTGCAAGCATAGCAGAGCATCATTGATAGTGTCAGGGGCTGGCTGTCTACCATGGAATGGATCTCAGGTGGGACCAATTAATTTTTGGACCCTCCCTCAATCTTTGTTTCCTTTTATCCCTGCACTTATTATAGGCAAGGTAATTATTGCATCAAAGGTTTTGTTAGTGGCCTCCCTGGCTAGGTGGTGGTCACTTCAGTCTTTATGTACCCCCACTGTTAGAAGTCTCAGTTAGAGTCACGCCTGTATCCTCCCAGGAGCCTATCCTGTCACTGGCCTCCAGCTTGGCAAAGAGATTCTCCCCTTAGTTACCCTTCTTGTTCCCAGCCCTCTCACCTCCCACCCCCTTTCTCCCTACATCCCCTTCCTTGTATCACTTCCCATTCTATTTCCTGCCCACTTCCCTTTCTTTATCTACTTCTCCTGTCAATTTCCCCTTGTGAGTGACCTTCTGGCACCCTCCCTTGAGCCCTCCTTGTTACTTAGCTTCTTTGGGTCTGTAGATTGTAACATGGTTATCCTATACTATCGGTCTAATATCTAATTATAAATGACTATATACCATGTGTGTCTTTCTGGGTCTGGGATACTTCAATCAGGATGATGTTTTCTAGTTCCCGCATTTGCATTCTTTTTTTTTTTTTATTTTTATCAGTTACATTTTATTAATTCTGTATCCCAGCCGTGCCCCGAACCCTCGTTCCCTCCCAGTCCCTCCCTCCCTCCCTCATCACCACTGTGCCCCTTTCTAAGTCCACTGATAGGGGGGACCTCCCCCCATTCATCTGATCCTGTTTTATCAGGTATCTTCATTGAGTTCCTGTTAGAAATAATCCTTGTTCCCCTCACTTTGGGAAACCAATTGGTTACTGAGCTACCACAGGCTACATCTGAGCAGAGGTTCTAGGTTATATCCATACATGGTCCTTGGTTGAATGTCAGTTTCAGAAAAGACCCTGTGCCCAGATATATTTGGTCTTTGTGGAGCTCCTATCCTTTCCCCATCAGACTAACTCCCCTTCTTTCTTATGATTCCCTGTACTCTGCCAAAGGTTTGGTCATGAGTCTTTGCTTTGAAAACACTGCTAGTTAGAGGCTTTCAGATGCGCTCAGTAGACCCCTGTCATAATGAAATCTATACACCTAAAAAAGATAATCAAGAGAGCAGACATGGGGTAAGAGGATCAATCCTCATTTAGAAAGACAGATGGGACGTGCATTGAACGCATTTGCATTCTTTAAGTGTTTCTCAGCCATTCAGAATTCCTGTTGTGAATTCTCAATTTAGTTCTGTACCCATTTTTTTTCAAATTGGACTTTTTGATTTGTTGATGTTTAAGCATTTACATATATATATATATATATATATATATATATATATATATATATATATATATATATTGGATATTAGCCATCTGGCTGATGTAAGATTGGTGAAGATCTTTCCCCAATCTGTAGGCTGTCCTTTTATTCTACTGACAGTGTCCTTTGTCTCACAGAAGCTGTTCCGTGAGATCCCATTTGTTAATTGTTGGTCTTAAAGCCTGTGCTATTGGTGTTCTGTAGAGAAAGTTGTCTTCTGCGCCAATGAGTTCCAAACTTTTCCCCACTTTGTCTTCCAAGAAATTTAGAGTCTCTGGTTTTATATCACAGTCTTTGATACACTTGGACTTGAGACTCATGGGTCTTATACTATAAAAACTTCATATATGATGCAGAGAGCAGAAACCTGGTGTCAAAGATTTAGCAAAGAAGCCAGAATGTAAAAGTAATCAAATTATTTTTCTCAGTTTAATTGCTACATTAATGCAAAAACATATGCGCTTTCCAGGGCTAGATATTCTGTTTTGAAGTCTTTACCAAGCTTTTCTCCTTTACATAGTAATTTGTGTCTCTGATCCGCTGTCTCTGTCTTTGTGTCTCTTCTCTTCCTCCTTCTCATAGCCGCTTCCCTTCTCCCCCTGTCCTGTCTCCTTTATGTTCATTGTACAGAGGTTGCCTGGGAAATGGTACTGAGACATTTTATATTTTTCTCAAAGTATTGACCTTTCAGTTAGCTACCATTTTTCACGCACATCTTGAGGTAGTGATTCTGAAGAGAAAGTCTTATGGAGAAATATGCAAAAAAAAAAAAAAAAGAAAGAAAATGTTGTGTGAGTGTGTGTGTTTGTGTTGAGGATATTTCTAGACATGACTTTTCATACTCTAAGTCACTGGAGGTTAAGCAAGAGGAAGTAGGAGCAGAGAAGAGAACAAAGAAATGAACAAACAAAACAAACCAGCAGGGTGTTCATAACGGTTTCATATCATAGCCGTAGGTAATTACATAAGTTCACAAGAGGTTGCAGTCACATTACAGAGATATATGAGTAATAATAATAAGAAGGTTATGGATTGAACTTGAATCTTTAAAGGATGAGCTCTTCTTCACATAAAGCAAAGGGGAAATGTACTAGGAGAGATTGCAAAGTGGGCTACCCTGTTTCTTCTTATTAGTACTACAGCAGCAACATCCTCTGGAATTTACAGGATATTGCTAATTCCATTCACTGTTTTAAGGACTTTTAACATAATATAATACTTAATTCTCTGGACAATTGACAGAACTATTTAGCACAATCTCATTTTATAGACCAAAGAACAGGGCGACAGAACATTTAATTAGTTTTTCAGGATCACATAGTTGATAAGCAGTGGAGTACTTCATAGTTGATAAACAGTGGAAACTTCACAAACATATACATTGATGAGCATATCCACATGCATACAATGCATAGGACAACACAACACACAGACACACAAGTATACATACATGCACCATAGTACACAGACTCAAATTTGTTGCAGAAACTTGAAGTGCAACTAGTCTCTGCTGACTTATTGTATGTAATACTTTCACAGAAAAAAATCCACTGAAGAAAATTTAAGTAACATTTTTATTAGGGATTATACTACATAGCTGCACACTATTTGAATACAAACTACATTCCAAACTTAAGCACTGCAATAATCCTCTCACTGTTTGTAGAGGAGATCTATTCCCCTTATAATATTTTATTCACCATGCCTTGAAAATTCTCTGACTCTTTACTCTCCTAGATCTTGATTTATTTTATTTTTAAATATGGACCTGTTAATGAGATTTCTGTCCGCTGGGAGTTATTTAACTTGAAATCCAAGAATGCCATAACCTTTCTGGAAGTGTTTCTAATTGATTAGCAATTACAAGTAATTCAATTAAATGAGCTCATTTTTATTTTTAATGAAGTTGTTAGTGTAGTAATTATTTCCTGAACACTGTACTTCAAGCATCTAAATATATTTCTTCTATTTGTCTAAATAATCTCTTCTGTAAATTAAAACAATGACTCTTTATTTCAATACTTAATCTCTTCTTCACGCACAAAGAAGTCAGTAAACAGCCCTTTGGTGTCCTTCCAACTTTGTGAGAACAGAAACTTTCATGGATGTGAGTAAAAATAGAGCAGTCAAATAAGGGTGTGATAGGTCCTCCTTATGGCCATCCATGTATAAGGAATGTGTACTGTGTCTGTCTTTTTAGGGTCTAGGTTACCTCATTCAGAGGAATTTTATCTAAATCTACCTATTTCCTGCAAATTAATTTTTTTAACCATCTGATTATCTCATTGTGTTAATATAAACTTCTAGGCTGTTTCCAATTTCTTTTTTAATTTTAATTTTTATGTTAATTACAGTTTATTCACTTTGTATCTGAGCTGCAGCCCCCTCTCTCGTTCCCTCCCAATCCCACCCTCTCTACCTCATCTCCTCCCATGCCCCTCTCCAAGTCCATTGATATGGAGGTCCCATCTCAGGACAGCAATAAACATGGTTGAGCTAATGTCTCTGTAGTAGGACATATAATTCTTTGACTACATGCCTAAGAAAGACTTAACCAAATCTAGAGTTAGATCTATTGCTAAAGTTCCTTAGGCATCACCACACTGACTTCCATAGTAACTTTCCAAGACTGCATTCCCACCAGTAATGGGGGAGATATTTCCTTACTCTCCATCCTCACCTGCATGAAATGCCATCTGTTTTATTCATCTTGGCCATTCTAACTGGTGTAAAATGAAATCCCAAAGTAGTTTTCAGTTGCCTTTCCCTTATGAGTAAGGATGTTGAACATGTCTTTAACTGCTTCTCAACCATTTGTGTTTACTCTTTTGAGAATTATGTTTTGATCTGTATTCCATTTTAACATTGGGTTATGTGTTTTCTTGATTCATATATTTTGGATACTGGCCCTCCACAGATGTGCAGCCTGCTGTATTGTCTTACCCATGATGCTCATTGTCTTACAGAAGCTTGTTATTTTGTGAGGTCTCACTTAGTGCCTCTGCTAATGGTGGTTTTTTTTTTTGTTTTTTGTTTTTTTTTTTTTGTCTTTTCTTATT
>REGO01000366.1:383605-420508 GCA_010120015.1 Rhombomys opimus | reverse complement strand
GTGACCCGAGACCAAAGTTTTCACCTCCTGTGATGTTCCCTGTTGGTCTAGAAATCTCCACCGTTGTCTTCCTGGGTTAGAGGTCCTTCCATTCACCAACTCAGAAGTTCAGGTATTCCACCGCTCAGAAACGGTGTGTGCTCGTCGCCATCTTGGCCCCTCACCATCTTTTAATTTAAGTTATACTACTGAACAATAACAGCAGAATCGGAATGAGGAGAAGTGATAAGCCAGCATCCATTTGTACAATCCAAAATAAAGTTTGAAATAGATACATTAATAGTATTTTCCATATGTCTTGATACACTTACTCTTTATATATTATGTCATATGTTAAAGAAAAACATATTTTATATAGCATACATATTTATATATTTATTTATATATTTAGATATTTATATAAATTTCCACTGAAACTGAGCCACCAGTTCACACATATGTTTGTGTCTTGTTACTTTCAGTGGAATTTTAACAGTCTTACCACTTTGTCATCCAGTCCCAAGATTCTTCATTCTTGACATTTTTCCCTAACTTTAACCTTAATGGATGCATATCATTCATGCTTACTGGAATTGGGTGTAGCATATGTAATTCTCTTGGAATCCAGTTAAATATCACTCAATTGTCAGAATTCTTCTCAAATTTCTGAATGTGGCATTTCTACTTCTTTAATGAGTACAAATGAGTCTGCAGTTCAGTTTTCTGTCTCTTGTGTTAACTCTTAAATGCACATGCTGATACAGTACTTTAAATTTCTTTCAAGGAGAGGGAACACACTGGTTCTCTTAATCTTTAAAGACTGTATTTTAATTTAAAAATATTATTTCACTTTGAAGGATAAACTGATGAAATCTAACATTTTAAAATGTTTCAATATTTTTTCAATATAGATGTTTAAAGAATGGAGCACTGTGAACTCTGCTATTTTTGTTTTTTCTCTCTCTCTCTCTCTTTACATGTAGTCTATTTTAACATATTTTCCATAAAAAAAGAAAGAAAGCAATGGTCATATATCATTTTTTAAAAATATTTTGAATTTCTTTTAAGGGTCACATTTCACATTCAAGCTGCCACAGGGATTAAAGAAAAAGGAGTGAACAAGAGGGAAGTGAGGAGAGGACACATACATTTTCTATTACACGTAGAACAAAAGATTTAAACATACACATGTAATCATATATGTCAAGAAGCAGAAGGTGGATTAGAGGGGAAAAGATATAGCAATGGGGTTGAAAATGAGCAAAATGTAAAGAAATCCATGAATAAAGACTAAAAAACGATGATGATAACCATTTAAGTAGAGGAACTGTGGAAAACAATACTTTAAATTTTAATTACTTTGGATTGTAGCTTCTTGGAGGATTTATAAAAAGCTAAAATATTTTTATATCTAAGTTTACTCAATAAGCTCTTTAAATAACCAAACTAATTGAAACTATATGATTTCTTAAGTGTTAAATGTCCTTAGACATAATCCTGTCTTCTCCCTGAGAAAGATGGCTCCTGCGATTGAGGGTCATTTCATTGTTTTAGTTAAGTCCATTCAAATATTGATTACTTCATGATGTGTTAGTCTGTCTTACACACAGAATGCCTTTATACACTCAGAATAATACAAGCTTGATGTCTGCTTGTTTGGCTCCACCTTGAACTACCTCATTTTTACCAGGATGAAGTCATGTTTTCTAGTCTGTCCATTAGGGGACTAGAAGAAAACACTTTCTTGACTCGCTTATATTCCTGGGAGCATCAAGATCACTGTGGTTGTTTCACTTGAATTTTCATTCCCTTGTTGGCTCGCCCCATTTTGGTAGGTGCCACCTAGGGTCATTGAACCTGGGCACCTGGGTAAATTCTCAGGTTGGGGACTGCCTGAGTTCTCTTGCTTTACCTCTGTTACTCAGCTGGATAAGCTGTCTGCATTCAAGAGCCATGCTATTTATTGTCCTGAGTCTGCTGGGATAGCGCAGGACTTGGATTGTGTCTTAAGTTATGCAATATGAACTGTATTTTGACAAGTCTTCTTCCAATTCAGTGTTTCTCCATAATTTCCAAGAGTTATATTTGAATGTTCATTGATTTTTTTTTTGTCCCGTAAGTAACTTAAGCCTGTCCAATCTGTTACTTCAGTTCTACTGTTAAATTCTTTTAGTGTTCTTTATGAGAGGGAATGCTACTTTGCACTGGGAACCGACCATTAAACAATATATTATCATCATTCTCCAACTAAATATTCCTATGCATAATGTTCAAGTGGAAAACCTTTTAATAGATTTTAAAATGACTTATTTTCTCTTATTATTATTTTTAATTAAATTTTTATTTTTTACATTAATTACATTTTATTTGCTTTGTATCCCAGCTGTAGTCCCCTCCTTCATTCCCTCCCAAACCCACCCTCCCTCCCTTATCTCCTTCCTGCCCCTCTCCAAGTCCACTGATAGGGGAAGACCTTCTCCATCTGACCCTAGCTTAGCAGGTCTCATCAGGACTGGCTGCAATGTCCTCTGTGGCCTGGAAAGGCTGCTCTCCCTTCAGGTGGGTTATTTTTGAGGAGTATATTTTAAATTGTAGTTTCCAAAACTACATAGGGAATTATTTGTTCATGTGCTAAAAAACTGGCATAATTTTCAATGCTTTTAGAATCTCACATATATAGTCTATACTTTCAGTCTTTTAAAAAAAAACTCACCATATTTGAATTTACACCTAATCACCTCTGTAAACACTTTATATTTGTATGTTGCTTTTCTAGTTCACAGGTACTTAAAATACACAGCCTAATTCAATCTGTGTGATATAAATAATTGTGCCATTTTGAGACAGAGAATATAAAGATTTAGAGAGGCTAATTCTACATTTCAAAAAACATGTATTAAATAAATTTGGCTTTTGAGTCCATGCTAAACTATAATAAGTTAAAAGTTCAATTTTTTGCATTACCATATTGATAAATAATTGTTTTCTCTCATATATTTGTGTGTGTTAAACATTTTGAGGAATGTATTTATGTTTGCCTCTATACATTCTATTAACAATTTAAAAAACATTTAAACCCCTTAGTCCTTATTATTTTATTTTATAAAAAACCGTACCTCTCTTTAAAAAAAAAAAGAGGTTTATTTATTTTATGTGTATGGATACTTTGTTTATATGCATATTTGTGTACCATGGGCATGCAGTTCCCAAAGAGTCCAGAAGAGGGCATTGGATTTCTTAGGAACTGTTGTTAAACACTTGTCCAGGTCATATGAGAGTCAATAACTGCTGAGCCATTCCTCCTCCTGTGCATGCTTGTCTCTTCTTACCATTCTCTTTTCTGAAGGTAACTTTATGTGATATAGTTTATTTGCTTTTCACTATGGTGCCTTGTCCACTGGTCAGTATGATTTCTAAGGTGAAATCATTTTAATGTCTATTTACTTACTTCCTCATTTGGTCAACTCTTGGAGAACTCAAGAGTGCTCAAAGCTTGGAGAACGTGCCAGTTGAGGTGGTACAAGCTAGCAGGAAAATGCTGAAGAGGATGAAGCAACAGGAATTTCAGTTTGACGATAGCCTTGGCTAAGCCTTTAATCAGCTCAGTGAGAGGAAACAGTTTTATAATCCAAGTTCGTGGGAGGGTGAAGCAAGGGATCAGGAGTTCAAGGTCAGCCTCAAAGGCATAGCAAGTTTAAAGCCAGCATGGGCTACAAAAGACTGTGTTTCAACAAAACAAAATACATGGAAAGTGAAAGATGAAGAAAGTATAATAACTTTCTTCAAAAATTATCATTTTAGGAACCAGTGATCATTATTTTTATTTAAATGCCTAAAAGCAATAGTTACAAGTTTTAGTTAATTAGGGAAAATAAATCAGAAAATAATATTCAGCCAGCTATCATAACAAAGGATAATGACAAGTAAGTAAACATCTCCATGAAATATTGACGGAAAAACTTGTCAAAATAAAAGCATAACACAATTATGCCACATTTAATATATCTTGATGCAAAAAAGTTTACAATGAGAGCGTAAGTTTGCTTTATACTAAAAAAATATCAGAAAAGAATACATGTAACGAGGTTTCTTCTCCTTTTATTTTCAATGATAGCAGCCTTACCTCCCTCTGAACTCTAACCAGCACTGATCCAGGTCCAGATGTCTGCTGACAGTGTCTTCAGGGCGATTTAGGACTTGTTATTTCTGCTGGTCAATATTAGATTGGAGGGGTATTCTTTTCTCTGAATGCTTCCCAAGATCTCCCATATTTGTTCCAATAACAACCCTAATACGTGTTTCTTTTCCTTTCTTTTGGTGTGTGTTTGCGTGTGTGTCTCTTTGGAGCTTGCCTGCAAGTCTAGCCAACTGGCCAACAATTCCTCTAGAATCCTCCTGTCTCAGATAGGTAGTTATATATAGGTGAGGAGGAATGAAGTTAAGGCCTCGTGTTTGTTTCTTATCATAAACTCCACATACATTTCCTTGCCTTGTAAACCTTTCCAGTGTCTCCTCTTCCCTCGGCAGCTCAGAGGGAGATTTTCTAGTGACTCAGCTAGGAAGGCACAGACATACAAAGGTCATATAATCTATGAGTGTGGCTTTCCAGATCCAATATCTATCATGTCATTTTGGTTACAGCAAAGTCACAAATCCTGCCACACTTAAGCAAAATATTAAAAAAAAAAATCAGAACAGAAGAATCGTTGACAATCATGTTGTTACATGATTGCTAAGCCCTCTGAATTTATTTTCTGTTATTTTCAATTAAATGTGTATCAAAGACTACTATATCTATCATATCATTTTTCTTATCTTTAACAAGATCCACATTAAAATTTCTCTGATGAATAACTGTTCATTATAAGTCTCATTTGAATGTGACATATTCTTTTTTAATTTTAGAGTTTAGATAATAATCTAACAAAAAGTTAAAAATGAGTATACTCCAAAATTTTTCTGTAATATCCTCATCTGGTTTTAATACTACACTTATAAAAAGACTTACACTGCTAGGTAGAGTCTTTCAGAGGCCCTCTGTGGTAAGCTCCTGTCTTGTTACTTGTTTTCTCCTACTTCCAATGTCCATCCCATTTGTCTTTCTAAGTGAGGATTGATCATTTTACCCAGGGTCCTCATTCTTGTTTACCTTCTTTAGGTGTACAGATTTTAGTATGTTTGTCCTATCTTATAAGTCTAGTACCCAATTATAAGTGAGTATAAACCATGTGTGTCTTTCTCCTTCTGGCATACCTCACTCAGGATGATTTTTCTAGATCCCACCATTTGCCTGCAGATTTCATAATTTCCTTGTTTTTAATTGCTGAGTAGTATTCCATTGTGTAAAAGTACTAGCAGTGTATCAAAGCAGATGCTGAGACTCATAACCAAACCTTCAGCAGAGAGCAGGGAATCATATGAAAGAAGGGGGAGTTAGTATGACCTGGAGAGGACAGGAGCTCCACAAGAACAAAATATATCAGGGCACAGGGGTCTTTTATGAGACTGTATTTCCAACCAAGGACCATGAATGGATATAACCTAGAACCCCTGCTTGGATGTAGCCCATGGTAGCTCAGTATCCAAGTGGAATAGAGACTGTTTCTGACATGAACTCAATGGCTGGCTCTTTGACCTCCCCCGCCCCCACGAGGGAGGAGCAGCCTTGCTAGATCACAGAGGTGGACATTGCAGCCAATCCTGAAGAAACTTGATAAACTAGGCTCAGATGGAAGGGGAAGAGACCTCTGCTATCAGTGGACTTGGAAAGGGGCAGGGAGGAGATGAAGGAGAGAGGGTGGGATTGGGAGGGAATCAGGGATGGGGCTACAGCTGAGATACAAAGTTAATAAACTGTAACTAATATTTTAAAAATTAATTTAAATTAAATAAAAAAGACTTTCACAATTTAAAATGATGTATGTTTTTACTCTTTTCTTAAAAAAATTTAAGGATATTATTCACTTAGATTTTAGTTATCATTAAGGTAATTCTGAAATGGTAGGGCTTATTTGCTTTTTTCTTTAAAAATTATTTTATTAATTGGAAATTTTATACAGTGCATTTAAATTTTTAAATTTAATTTTATTTATATATTTATTCATTACAATTTATTCACTTTGTATCTTCACTGCAGCCCCCTCCCTCATCTCCTCTTAGTCCCACCCACCCTCTTTCTTCTCCTCCTTTGCCCTTTCCCTAGTCCCCTGATAGGGGAGGACCTCCTCCCCTTTTTTCTGACCCTAGCTTAACTTAGCTTAGTTTATCAGGTCTCATCAGAACTGGCTGCATCATCTTCCTCTGTGTCCTGGCAAGTCTGCATGCCCAAGGGGGAGGTGATTAAAGGGCCAGCCATTGAGTTCATGTCAGAGACAGTCCCTGTTCCCATTACTAGGGAATCCCCTTGGAGACTGAGCACCCAATGACCTTCCTTCGTTCCTTCCTTCCTACTTTCCTTCTTAAGGTGAATGTTTCAATGTCTTTATGAAATTATGTATACCACGTGCATGAAAAATTCATAAGAGGCTAGAAGAGGGCATTGGCTCTCCTGGAGCTGGAGTTATGGCTGTGAACTACCCAGTATGGATTCTAGGAACTAAACATTGGTTATTTCCAAAAACTGCTGACCTACCTCTCCATTCCCTTTCATATACTTTAAAAGATCTATCTATCTATCTATCTATCTATCTATCTATCTATCTATCTATCTATCTATTTATTCACTTTATATTCTGATCATAGCTCCCTCCCCCTTCTCCTCGTGGTCCCACCCTCCCTCCCTCATCCTACCTATTTCCTCCCCTATTCCTTAGAAAAGGTGAGCTCCCCCTATTAAA
The DNA here is from genome assembly GCA_010120015.1 of Rhombomys opimus. NCBI lineage: Eukaryota > Metazoa > Chordata > Mammalia > Rodentia > Muridae > Rhombomys > Rhombomys opimus. The sequence goes on along the minus strand of REGO01000366.1, from coordinate 413,693 downwards.
TCGCCAAATCTCATCAGGACTGCGCACTTCAGCTTAGCTTCCCCATTTGCCTGGCAAGGCAGGCCCGCTAGGGGAGGTGATCAAGAAGCAGGCGTCAGAGTCCTCTTCAGAGACAGCTGCTGCTCCTCTTACTAGGGAACTCATATGTAGCCTGAGTTGTGCCTTGGCTGCATCTGTGTAGGGGGCCTAGGTCCAGTCCGTGTATGGTCCTTGGTTTGTGCTTCAGTCTCTGCAAGCCCCTCTGGATTTTGGTTAGTTGGCTATGTTGGTCATCTTGTGGCGCTCCTGTCACCTCCAATATCCAACCAATGCCTGTCCCAACCTGAGTTCCATCCCACAGGAGAGAGCCAACCCCTTTCAAACACCTTAATGCTTAATATGTCCAACAATGCTTTTATTTTTCTCTTGCAACTTTCATTCTGTGGTAAGATTATTTATTAAAATTTTTATGTTTGATATTGTATCCAAATCAATAAAATCAGAAATGAAAAGAAGGACATGAGTGTATTATAGTTTCTAAAATGGTAGTTTCTAAAATAGCAGTAAAGAGTAAGTTTCTATTACTTCATCATTTATTAAAATAGTTGAAATTAACATTTTCTTGATTATGAAACATGAGTATATATTTCTTCTTAATTCCATTGATTTTTGAGAGAACAAAACCATTTTTGTTAATACACTTAAAAGGCTGTTAGTTTATTTTCCACGGAATAATTTTAAATTGGGTGGTAAAGAAGTTAGGTTATCAACTAGACTGCCAGTTTAAGCTTATGCAATCTTGTTCTTCTGTTTTATATCATGGTCCTCTAATTTGGCTGAATTCTAATCTATTATAAATTTTGTTAGAGTTTTATTTTAAATGTTAGAGTACATCTGAAATATATAATTTTGGAGTACTCAGAAAAGGAAGAAAATCGACACTATATTCCATTTCTCTGTGTCACAATCTGGAAATTGCCTCTTGTAAAAAATTGTTTGTGATATTTATATCATTAATGCTTATTACATTGCCTGTTGACCATTACAAAAAACCTCCTATATTGTGATTTTTATATTATTATCATCATTTATAGTGGACATACCGATTTTCCTTTACTAAAACAAAATTTGTTCATCTCTTTTTACAATTTTTGTATTAAGTAAATTAATATTTTCAGCAATTATGTTTATTAATGTCAATGGTTGCATAAACTAAAACTATCTAGCCATTATAACATTGAGTACTGCTATTTCCTAGTGATTTTATGCTACCAAACATAGGGAATCACAGTAAAAAAGATTTGTCTTTCAAGTACTGTGAAAAGCCCTGGTTAACTCCATAGGAAAGACAGCATTGACTCCATTGTAAAGGTCGTGTTCAGTCTAAGTGAAGGACTGTAAATCTTCTCTTCTGATTTATTTCTTAAAAGTTTTCCAAAGGTTAGATGAAAACTAGGTGCTTATGCTTGCTATAGTGTTGAAAATATTCCTGAAGAAAAATTCAATGTTATTGGGAAAGACCATGATTTATCAGCAGTAGGGACCCAACGGAGGTGTTAGAAAATAGTACATTGTAATTTTTGCATAACCCATCTAAATAATTTATGCAATCAACATTTTCATTGTTGTGAAAATATGTTAAACATATTTTCAAAAAGGTGCACATAATTTTTATCAGTGAATATTACAAACCAATAATAGAATGTATCATTGTGGTCCTGAGTTCATAAAATAAGCCTCATGAGGGTGAAAGAATGCTATTCATATGACTAGAATAAATTTTAAACCAGTTTTTTTTTTTTTTTAATAAGCCTGTCAAGGACTTATCTTGTATAGTAAGAGTCTGGACTATAGATACCCCCAGAAGTAAATGTGTAACTTTTATTTGAAGGGATCATCTTACATATAAACTGATGAGGTCAGGGATTCTAGGAAGCAAGCAGGGAGAGAGAGAGAGAGAGAGAGAGAGAGAGAGAGAGAGAGAGAGAGAGAGCGCTTAACTTAAATGCCTCCCAACTGTACCTTAAAAATTAAGAGAAATCAATGTGTACCATAGTTAAACCAGTTTTTAACACAGCCTTACCTCCAGACTTTTGGTTATGAAAAATGATTTGTGGCAACTAGTGCGATCCAAGTGTATTACAGCAATCCTTTTCTTTTAACGCAAGTTGGTAAGAGTTCATATGGCATTTGCTATTTGTTCTGAAGACTAATTTATGATCACCTCAGTTGACTCTGATGATATGTTTCCTTGGTAAGCTGATGCTGCATCAGCTTGGCTGAGATGACCAGCCTGCCAGTAAATGTGGTGTAGCAATGTTTTTACAGCTCTGTCAGGCATTAGTAAATGTCATTTACTATCCTATCATCTATCTATCTGTCTATGTATCTATCCATCTTTAACATAGATTGACTTTAATTATAGAACATTAATAATCATTATTCTTTCTTTACAAGTGGCAAAAACAGTAAGAGGTTAACATCAAGACTCAAAGATAAGGAAATAATTTCTTTCTTTATTTAATATTAATCTTTATTTTTTATATTAATCACAGGATATTTACTTTGTATCCCAGCTATAGCCCCCTCCCTCATTCCTTCCCAACCCCACCCTCCCTCCCTCATCTCCTCCCTGCCCCTTTCCAAGTTCATTGCTAGGGGAGGTCCTGCTCCCCTTTCATCTGACCCTTACTTATCAGGTATCTTCAGGACTGGCTCCCATGTCTTCCTCTGTGGCCTAGCAAAGCTACTCCTCCCTTGTGTGGGGGTGAAGTAAAGGAGCCAATCATTGAGTTTATGTCAGAAATAGTCCCTGTTCCCCTTACTAGGGAACCAATTAAATACTGAGCTACCATGGGCTACATCCAAACAGGGGTTCTAGGTTATATCCATACATGGTCCTTGGTTGGAGAAACAGTCTCATAGAGGAAACCCGTGCCCTGATATATTTTGTCCTTGTGGAGCTCCTGTCCTCTCCCGGTCATATTAACTCCCCCTTCTTTCACATGATTCCTTGTACTCTACCAAAGGTTTGGTTATGAGTCTCCATATCTGCTTTGATACAATTCTAGGTAGAGTCTTTCACAGGCCTTCTGTGGAAGACTCTTGTCCTGTTTTCTCCTACTTCCCATGCCCATCCCATTTGTCTTTCTAAGTGAGGATTGATCATCTGAAGCCAGGTCCTCTTTCTTGTTTATTTTCTTTTTTATTTTTTTTATTAGTTATATTTTATTAACTCTGTATCCCTGCTATATCCCGCTCCTTCATTCCCTCCCAACCCCACCCTTCCTCCCTCATCTCCTCCCTGCCCCTTTCCAAGTCCACTGCTTGGGGAGGACCTCCTCCCCTTTCATCTGACCCTGTTTTATCAGGTATCTTCTGGACTGGCTGCAAAGTCCTCCTCTGTGGCCTAGCAGGACTGCTCCCCCCTTGGAGTGTGAGTTAGGTGCACATATTTTAGTATGTTTATCCTATCTTATAGGACTTATATATAAGTGAGTATATACCATGTGTGTCTTTCTGCTCCTGGGATACCTCACTTAGGATGATCTTTTCTAGATCCTACCATTTGCCTGCAAATTTCATGATTTCCTTGTTTTTAATTGCTGAGTAGTATTCCATTGTGTAAAAGTACCACAATTTCTGTATCCATTCCTCAGCTGATGGATATCTAGGTTGTTTCCAGCTTCTGGCTATTATAAATAAAGCTGCTACAAACATGGTTGAGCAAATGTCCTTGCTGTGTACTTGAACATCTTTTGGACATATGCCTAGGAGTGGTTTGGCTGGATCTTGAGGAAGCGCTATTCCTAGTTGTCTGAGAAAGTGCCAGATTGATTTCCAGAGTGGTTGTAGCAGTTTACATTCCCACCAGCAGTGGAGGGGAGGTTCCCCTTTCTCCACAACCTCTCCAGCATGTGTTGTCACTTGAGTTTTTCATCTTGGCCATTATGATGGGTGTAAGGTGAAATCTCAGGGTTGTTTTGATTTGCATCTCTCTGATGGCTAAGGATGTTGAGCATCTCTTTAAGTGTTTCTCTGCCATTCTATATTCGTCTACAGAGAGTTCTCTGTTTAGCTCCATACCCCATTTTTTAATTGGATTGATCTTCATCAACCCTATATCTGACAGAGAAAATCATTTTTAAGAATTTTCAATTCAAGTCTGGGATACAGCTCAATTAGCAAAGTTGAAGCTTGGAGAGCCACTGTGAATATGTGAAAACTGTGTCTTCTTCCACCATGTTTGCTTCCTCCAGGATGCAGAGTACAGAAGCTCTGTTGACAGATGTAATCTCTTTACTTGTTTACTCTCAGGCATTTCAATATCACATATGAAATGTGCCTTTCTTTACACAGTCTGGAAAAGAAAACTTGGCAGGAAAGCCACATTAATATGACAATATTTTCTTTAGTACAGACGGCTTTGCTTAACTGGAGTAGTCGTAATTGTTTTTGATTGCACAGACACAGTTGTAGTCTTGCTTCTACCTGTCTAAGAGATATAAACAATAAAACTATGTATAATCTTTCAGTTTGATTTTAACTTATGAATTGAAAACTCACTAATTTTTATTCTTTCACTGTACCTCTTTTATTGTAATAACAAGTTTTACAGTTTAGAAAATTTCAGAACTGACCACGTAACAAACATACTTTAGAAACCATCAGAGCAAGCCACAATTTTCATTTCATTTCATATTCTTCAAAAGTTTCTCTAATACTACATAGTTTATTTAGACTTTACCTTAGTGATACTAAGAATTTATAAGAAACTCTAAAAAACTGAGAAATTATATGGATTAATTCTTATGAATAATAAATCCTCTTATTCCCATTATTCAGAAACCAGCAAAATGTGAAATCTATTAGAATCCAAAGGAAAACAGACATAAAATTCTAGTGACACTTCTCACAGCACAGTGCTTGCCTACTTTATCACAAACAAAAATGTAACAAATTAAGCAAAAACACAAAAAAGTAAACTGAACTGAAAGATACCTTCACTGGCACTAAAACTATTTGAATGAACGCATGAATAAATAAATAAGGAATAATGTGAAGCAGAAATCTGGCCATTAGTTGCCAAACATAATGGAACAAAATTTAAAATCATGTCCACAATAAATTCCAATAGAATGTCCTACTGCGTATAAAAAAAAAATATGTAGCATGTATTTCAACCTTACTAGCCATGTGAAAACAATAAGATTTGCCTTATAAAATATGGACTAAAACTCATATACTAAACTTACCATAAAATTTAAAATTCATTATTATCATAAATTTTCAATTAAGTATTATTAATTATTATTATTAATTATTGTCATTGTTGCTGTAGCCATTAAGTGAGCTGACCTTATTCCTCAGTTTTATTCTAATGTCAATTTTCTTTCCAAATCCAGCCTTGTGGAAGCTCTCCCAAGTGTGGCTTATTTGGGTTTAGCTGTGTGTTGTTAAGGATAGCTATAAAGTTGACCAAACAGAATCATAACCTAAATTAAAACATGATGAATTATTTTAAGTGTTTTTTTCTTTTTATTTAAAAAATATTTTTCATACATGTAACTCACAATATATCATGTTTACAGTTTCCCTTCCCTCTGACCCTCCCAGGTTCTCCCAACCTCCTCTCCTGCCAGGGTATAGCTCCCTTCTGTTTCTCATTCAAAATCCCACTCACTGTTAGGGTGAACAAAAACCAGAGACCAGATAGTGCAGGGACCTAGACCCAGACTGAATAAGACAGATACAAAAAGAATACAAATAAAAATGTAGCAATAAACTCACGCCTAATGTCATTCTGCTGTAACCATAGATTGGAGCCTTGCTCAGCCATCATCCGTGAACCTTTCTCCTGCAGCAACTGAGAACAAATACAGAGACCCCTAGGCAGACATTCTGCAGAGAGTGAAAGGCCTTGGAACACTCAGTGCTAAATGGGATGTCTCTATCAAATCTCTACCTTCAGGGTTCTGGGAACCCCAGGGAAGAGGAAGCAGAAAGAGTATAAGAACCAGAGGGGATGAGAATACCAAGAAAATAAGACAAAGCTCATGTGAACTCACAGAGACTGAAGCATCATGCACCGGGCCTGCAAGGGTCCGCACTGGTTCTTCTGTGTATATAATATGGCTTCCAGTTTATTGTTTTTATGGAAATCCTGAGTGTGCAAGCATGTGCCTTCTCCTAAGCTCTTGTCTTTCTCTTTGTCTTGTGTTATTTATCATATTCCCTTAAAAACAATTGTTTACAGTGATGTGTCTTATACACATATTTTTAGCATAGACTGTTTTTTATCACATGTATTTCTTTTAGGATGAAGGCTATTTTTTCCATGTTCACTTCATTTTGTTATTTTCCAACAAGAAAGTGTGAAAGCAAGCAGTTCTTTGTTTGGGAGGAATCCTCAGACTATTTCTGTAATGACTATAATAGTTGGCATTCTTGTCAACACTGTATAAGAGTTTCATTCTTTCCCTGACTTTTTTTTTCTGTGCCATACAGCCTCTTTCTTCTAAGATGGACTAGGAGAAAGCGATAGGGGGGGGGGGGGAAGAGGGAGGGAGGTGGGGCCGGGATGAGATGAGGGGCTGCGATACATCCCAGATACAAAGTGAATAAATTATAAATAATAATAATAATAATAAAGAAAAATGAAGAGGATCCAGGCCTTCCAGATGGGACCTGATAGGCCAGGGGGGAGTATGAGAGCATGAGAAGTGGACTTTCTCTGTCAGTGGGCTAAGGGAGAGGGATATGGAGGAAGGGTGGGACTGGAAGGAGATGAGGGAGGGAGCTATAAACATGATACAAGTGAATAAACTGTAAGAAAATAATAATAAAAATTAAAAAAAAAACAAAAAGAAGAATGATCACTCTACATTCTGGTTAATTGGTGAGAAATGGACAAACAAAATTTGTAAAAGGCACAGAATATGATCATTCATAGGATGAAGTTTAAATACCTTTCTATTTGCGACAAGTGAATATAGTGTTGGCTCTAGTACGACATGTTATGCACACCTTATAAGCAGAACAGAGAAATATGAATAAAATACAAACGGGAAAAAAATCTCAAGCAGTAAAATAAACCCAGCCTTTCAGCAGTTTCCCTATTGGAAGGAACTTGGTCCAGTTCAAGGCGCATAATTATGAGAAGACGAGAGTGCCAGGAATCTACACCTGACTGTCTTTCCCCACATGAAATCATAACTGTTTTATAGTGAGAGCTTATTTAATTAAATGTTGTTGCATTTAAATATTTCAAATGTCATATAGTTCTCTAAATTTATAATCATTATTAATCATAAAATGTGTATAAAAACAAAAACAACAAAACCTGAAAAGCAATGAGCCACTGTGGAATGATAATAAAGTATAACAAAATTAATGGTTAAAAATGAAAATCATGATTGACCCCATTAATAGAGAAGGGGAGAAAACAAGTGAAAATTATCTTCTGTGCTGAAAAAAACAGAAACAAGCAAAATTTTTATATCACATACCTCTACCAGAAAAAGGCTGGAATAAAGACATTTTCATATTAACCAAAGAAACCCTTAACTGGAAGAAATATTGCAGAAAATGCTTTGTATTGAGGGTGAAAAGTACATAGGAACAATCAGCTACTTAGGGAATGAAAAAGTAAACTTTTAAGAGAAGTGTAAGTAGATGTTTATATTCTTTGGAAACTTGCACTTAAAAATGACTCTCATATAATCAATAATGTATTTTAACAAAACACTTGGTAGTATAAATCAGATACAGGGAGATAGATGCATTGTTGAAATTTAGAGATGACATTAAAATGTACATACATAGAAAAATACCAGACCAATATCGCTTACTAGTACAAAATTCAAATCTTCAAACCATTATATTATTATCTTGATTGGTTTTAATAGTAGAAGCATTATTTAGATTTTTCAGCACATAAAGCTCTTTTTACTTTTTGAGTTTTTGTTTGCCTACTTTTACTAATTTACCTTTTAAAAACTTATTTTTATTATTGTATTTTAATAATAAAACCATAAGCCATTTCAATATATCTAACAACTTGAAAATCCTCCAAAATAACCATGGATATATCTCTGTCTGTCTATCTATGTATCTATGTATCTATCTATCTGTAATTATAGATTGATGTAGATATAGATAGATAGATAGATAGATAGATAGATAGATAGATAGGTAGATAGATATAGATATAGATATAGATACAGATATAAACCCTTTAATCTGCCCAAGGAAAAAAATGTGACCATCTAATAAAGAATGTCTTTAAGAGAGAGGACCCTAACTAAAACGCTCAATCCCCATCTTGAAAGGCAAAGAGGATAGACATCAGAAGAAGAAGAAGAAATCAGGAAACAACCTAGGAACCTGCTACAGAGGTCCTCTGAAAGCCAGAAGAAGAAAACAGGAAACAAACTAGGAACCTACCACAGAGGGCCTCTGAAAGCCTCTGCCCTGCAGATTATCAAAGCAGGTGCTGAGCCTGATGGCCAACTATCAGGCAGAGTGAATGGAATTTTATGTAAGAAGTGGGAAACAGTAAGAGCTGGAGAGGACAGGGTCTCCAAAAGGAGAGCAACAGAACAAGAAAATTTGAACACAGGGAACTTCCCAGAGACTCATACTCCAACCAAGGACTGTTCATGGAGATAAACTAGAACCCCTGCACAGATGTAGCCCATGGCAGTTCAGTGTCCAACTCGGTTACATAGTAATGGGAAGAGGGACTGCCTCTGACATAATCTGATTGGCCTGCTCTTTGATCACCTCCTCCTGAGGGGGGAGCAGCCTTACCAGGCCACAGTAAAGGACAGTGCAGCCACTTTTTTTTTCTTCATTTTTTTTTCTGTTCACTTTTTATTTATTTATTTTTTTCTCAAATTTTTTGTTTAACTTTTATTAATTACACTTTATTCCTTTTGTATCCCCCCATAAGCCCCTCCCTCCTCCCCTCCCAGTCTCACCCTCCCCCCTTTTCTGCATGCATGCCTCTCCCCAAGTCCACTGATAGGGGAGGTCCTCCTCTCCTTTTTTCTGATTTTTTTTTTTTCTTTTTTCTTCTCAATGAAGTTTATTCAGGAACCTTGAACAATCTTCTGACCCTGGGGAAAACCAGTCCACAGCTTAAAATAGCCTCTGGGTAGCCAACCCCAGCGTGCCTCGTGGGCAATGCAGATAGGTCCACAAACACGAAAGCAAGCCAGATCCTCAGCCTTAGCCAAATATGGAGTTGTTTGTGACAGAGAGCACTCACCATCGGGAAGGTGGAAGGCGGAAACCAGCTCCATCTTTAAGGTGCGGCATTACGCAGCTCTCTACAGTTCCCCCTTTTTGTTTTAGACGCATCAGGCAAGAGTAAAGGTCTGATCTCTGATTTTAGAAATAAATTGGGACTTTGTACCAATGTTCATTTAGGTGTCATCCACCCAAAGAGCATCAGACCCATCCGATACCTTTTTCTCAGAGGCGGGACCTGGGGCATCAACCCACATGCAATCAGACATGCTCTTCTCTGGGTCGAAAGCAGCTGACCCTGAGTGCAGTGCTTAGCCTCGCATCCTGAGCATAACCTTTTAGCTTTTGATGGTAGCCAACAATGCTTGGGGAGACTGTCCTGCTTCAATGGCTGTAAAGGCCTGAATGATCACGGCTGCATTACACTGTTGTGAGACTCTAATCTTACATATACACCACAGGCAAACCAAGGAGACCAACACCAGAAGGCCTGCTAACGCTCCCATGCCGGCCCATGGCTGCAGCAATCCATGATGATAATCCTGTGGCTAGTCCTGAGTCCACTCTGGTAGAATTTGCCGTAACAATGGCCACTCTCAGCTGCTCCATCATAGTATCGAATTCTTCAGTCCTATTACCTAAAGTATAGCTAGACAATTGTTTAGACAGATTTGCAGCACGGGAAAAATTCTCATATTGTGTGCTAGTGACACAAAGTCCAGCATACTTCCATTGATAGCCAAGTTGAGCGATTTGCCATAGGGTATCAATTTGCTCCTGCATGAGATCAATCCTCTGATTGAACACCATCAAGTCTCCTTTTAGTTGAGCATTAATTCCTTTTTGTACATCTAGAGCATGAGCTACATTGGCTAAAAGATTATTTAGGGTCTGAGCAGTCTGCATAGTATGACTCATGGCAATGCCGCGGTGGTAGCTCCAACAGCCGCCAATGAGATGGCAGTAACAATGGCGGCTGTAATTCCAAGATCCCTTTTCTGTCTGAAGAGAGTCATAGCGTGAGGGGCATCAACAGGCACAGGCACCCAGCGAGGCATGCGAGTAACCAGGGCATAGCTAACTTCACTAGCATTCCGGCATTGGGCAAAAAAGCAAGTATCATTACCACAATTACTTGGCTCTATCTGGCTAACAATGAATAGAAATGGGGGTTATAAACAAACAGGTGTGGAAATAATATGAGAAGCCTTAACCCCCTCGTTGGAATATCCTGCATCAGTTCTAGAACTAGCAGTGGTGGTGTCCGAGGTCTGAGTAGGTTCAGGAGACCATTGCCCCCAGGGACGAGACGTGCTCCATGTAAATTGACTAACTCCATGTTTTCCTCCACTTTTGAAAGTCATTTAAGGTTCTTAAATTATCTTTTCTTTTTCCACTTTTGATGTGAACTGATAGACTAAGATCAGAAAGGAGAGGAGAACCTCCCCTATCAGTGGACTTGGGGAGGAGCATGCATGCAGAAAGTGGAGGGAGGGGAGGAGGGAGGGGCTTATGGGGGGATACAAAATGAATAAAGTGTAATTAATAAAAAATTTAAAAATAGTTAAAAAAAGCTCAAATGAAATTATCCCATTACATATTGCAACATGATGAAATATTGAACACATTCCTTCATCATTTCTTCTAGTCTATATTCCATTCAACATTTCCTTTACAATAATGAAATCATCTATCACATGGCAATGCTTTTTTTCTATGATATATCTACCACATGGTAGAATACAAAGGTATGATGTCTGCTCCATTTTATTTTACACCTCTATTAATATTTATAATTAGTAAAAAGATTACATTAGCTTGATGTAAAGGGATTTCCTTCAAGCCCCTTGCAGCCCATACAAGGACTAAGGCCTCACCTCAGCCCATCATGCCTAACCACCCCCCTTCTGCTGCTGGCACCCCTGCCCAAAGCTGGCCCCATTATCCTTCCTCTGCTTCCAGGGTCCTTAGATGAATTTTAATGAAGTAATTTCAACTGAGAAGGAAGAAATGAAATACCTTCAACTGAAAAATATTATTATTATTATTATTATTATTATTTGTAACTGATGTTTGACCTATATAAAAACTATTTGAACTAATTCACTGTAGTGGTCAGCATTCACCTGAGGTAGTGAAAACACTGTGACCAAACACAGCTTTAGGAAGAGAGCGCTTAGTCTGGATTGGGGTTCCAGAAAGATAAGCATCCGTGATGGTAATACATAAACATGGCAACAAGTGGCTCTAGATTAGAGCTCACATTAAAACTACTGGAAATGGCCTGAGACATGAGTCTGGCACTTTCTCAGACAATTAGGAATAGCGCTTCCTCAAGATCCAGCTACACCACTCCTAGGCATATATCCAAAAGAAGCTCAAGTACACAACAAGGACATTTGCTCAACCATGTTTGTAGCAGCTTTATTAGTAATAGCTAGAACCTGGAAACAATGCAGATGTCCATCAACTGAGGAATGGATACAGAAATTGTGGTACTTTTACAGAGTGGAATACTACTTAGCAATCAAAAACAAAGAAATTATGAATTTTTCAGGCAAATAGTGGGATCTAGAAAAGATCATCCTGAGTGAGGTATCCCAGAAGCAGAAAGATACACATGGTATATACTCACTTATGAGTGGGTACTAGACCTATAAGTTAGGATAAACATTCTAAAATCTGTACACCTAAAGAAGATAAACAAGAAAGAGTACCTGCTGTAAGATGATCAATCCTCACTTAGAAAGACAAATGGGATGGACATTGGAAGTAGGAGAAAACAAGTAACAGAACAGTAGCCTACTGCAAAGGGCTTCTGAAAGACTCTACCCAGCAGTGTATCAAAGTAGGTGCTGAGAGTCATAACCAAACTTTGGGCAGAGTGCAGGGAATCAAATGAAAGAAGGGGGAGTTAGTATGACCTGGAGAGGACAGGAGCTCCACAAGGAACAAATACATATGGGCACAGGGATCTTTTATGAGACTGTATCTCCAACCAAAGATCATGTACCTGATCTACCCCTGCTCGGATGTAGCCCGTGGTAGCTCAGTATCTATTTGGTTCCCTACTAAGGAAACAGGCACTATTTCTGACATGAACTCAGTGGCTGACTCTTTGACCTCCCCCCTCCAAGGGAGGAACAGCCTTGCTAGGCCACAGAGGAGAACATTGCAGCCAGTCCTGATGAGACCTGATTAGCTAGGGTCATATGGAAGGGGAGGAGGACCTCCCCTATCAGTGGACTTGGAAAGAGGCAGGGAGGAGATGAGGAAGAGAGGGTGGAATTAGGAGGAATGAGGGAGCAGGCTCCAGCTGGGATACATAGTTAATAAATTGTAACTAATATTAAAAAATAAAAATTTAAGTAAAAAAAGAAAAGAAAAAAAAAGAATAGAGCGTTTTTGTGCCCTCTTTCTGGAGCATATATTCTTTGGAAAATAAACAAATCAGGAGAAAAAATTTGTATAAGAGTAATCTCATTTATAAAAAGGGATTTAAAATCACAAGAGTTCTAGGCAAGAAAACACTGAAACATTTCTGATAAAACGACCTTGAGTAAAAGACACCAACAAACCTGTGTCTGTATGACTAAATATTTAATTCTGGGTTTTTCAAATTGATGTCATTGACCTGATAAGTTCTAATAACATTCTAGTGAGAAATATATAAACATAGTCTCAAAGGAAATGAGCGAAACAAACAAAAACAGACCTCATTTATTATCGAGATTTTATGCAAGGCATCTTCAGAAGAGATGAATAACGTTTCAATCATTTATCTCATGAGAATGAATTTTGGTTTGCTTAACTCATAGAGCTCTATATGTCAAGCACTTTCCCCTGTTCATTATAGAAAAAATAATGAAATGATTTAATGAGGCAAAGGTAATGAATAATTAAAATATCTTTATCCTTTTGCTATTAAAGGAATCCACATTATAGCAACATTGGTTCAAAACTCAACCAAGTTTTATCTTAGTGCTCTCACATAGTTTTGTTTTCATGAAGTTCTGAAGAAACTTTTTGAAATTTGTTTAGAATATTCCAGAATTCAAGAATTATGGGTGCCAATTTGACAATTCCATACTAATAAGAAACAGAAAAAAGTAGGGAAAGATATTAGACTGAGGGAATCTTGCTTTAGCAGAAAACTAGTGAACAAATACACAACAATTACCCTAAATTAATTCTCAAGGTCACAGTATGAGATAGTAAGAGAATGAATCAATTTATTCTTAGGTAATCTTCTTTTTTGATATACTGATGAAGCACGCCAAGAAAAAATGATTCATTTTTTAAAAATAAAGATTTTTTTACATAAATCTTTGAAATGTATGTGATTGTCTTAACAGAATGTTATATCAGTTTACGTATTATTATTCCTTATGAAGAATGTAAATTGATATAAAATATACTGTATTTTCTAAATGAAAATTGATGTTATTTGATACTAGCTCTCTTGATGACTTATATGTCTGATAATGTGATTAAAGTCTGGAACACATTAGGTCTTCATAATTCTATGCACTTGATTTCTGTTCATGAAACTGAACTTAAGACACTGTACTTGCAAGTAAATCATGTATTAGTGAAGTGTTGAAATCATTAGCACCTCCTCCAAATGCTGTATTTAAAATACTCCATTTAAATTGATGAATTCTTACTGTTATAAAATAAGATAGCACCGTGAGATTTTATTTCTAACTGCTGAAGTTCACATTTTAATAGCCTAAGATTTGTACTCCATGATTCTAGGTTTGCTTTTTGAAGAATGCAAGACATATAGATTTTAAATTCATGTAATAGATTATTTAATGTTCAAGTGTCTCATTTGTAAGTCCATTTTGTTATTATCATTGCTTAGAAATACGATATTCAAAGTTTGGAATGATTTAAGCAAAGACATAATGTTCAATTGTTAGAATTATGTTTCTATATGCATTGAGACATATTCTATATTTAATGTACCTATTCTATATTTAATGTGAGGCAGCTTCCTGGGATAATACAAATTTCCAAACTGTATGTGTGAGGAACTGAGGGCCATAATAGGCTTTGCAAGACCCCAAATTTAGTAGCTAATGCAAGCAAGACTTGAGCTCACAGTGACTAAATTGCAAGGCCAAATGTTAAATCAATATTGTGTGTTATGCATGTATTGATCGTTTTGGTAATTCATTTTTTATAAATCATGATACTTCCATATAAATCACTAAATACTTATTAGTATTAGTTTGGATAATGAGTAACATACTCTAATATTCTATGATAGCAATATCTGTTAGTAATTGTACTGGCTGGTACTTTCATCATGGCAGGGAAGGCCTAGAGAAGCATACCATTTTAGGGCAGTGTGGTTGTAGAGGCTGTGTATATCATGGTGGACGAAGAAACAGAAAGAGTAGAAAGAAGCCAGTGTGACGGTATTATTTCAAAGCTACCTATCCTTCCACCACCTAGATCCCCTTCCTGACAGTTCTACACGTCCAATAAAGGGTGCCACCAGGTGGGACTAAGTGTTAAAACAAGAAATCAGAGAGGGCACATTGATATTTAAACAAAACCCCTGTAGAGAAGAGTAAATCCAAATCAGAAGAGGATAAACTTATTTTATTTGAGGACTAGTCAAATTCAGGCATTGGGTGATTGGCCTGGTCCTCTGGATTGCCTTAACCACGTGATTAAGGTTACTTCTTTTGTGTTTGCAAGATGGTGATGCTTGTTTCATCATCCGAGGGCGGAAATTTCAGCCATTGATTTCATATTCTCAGAGGATGAGTGGAAGAGAGTGTCAATGAACATCTCTTCTCTGTCCTAGAAATTTTGTATCATCTTTCACTCATGTATCTCCTATGGTCCACAGATTTGTCAATATCGACTTGTACTGAAAAAGACAAATGGGAATTGCAGTCCTTGTTCTGTGTTTTGGGAGAATGTATGGGACCATTGATGTTTTGCTGGAGACTGGCTTCCTGAAGACTGGCACATAATATTTTGCCATGAGCTCTCTCGTGCAAGTGGCATGACTTTGGCCAGCTGGGAACATCCGTGTGTAGACTCTGAGGAGAACTGATATACAGAAGCCCATGTACAGCAAGAGATTGCTTTTGGAATCGACATCCATGTGCTAATCCTCGTGCTTCAACACTTTTCAGAGAGAAACAGTTCCAGAGAACTTCCGGAAAAATAAAACTGAGTCTTGTGTCTTTCACTGACTTATCCTGATCTTCTGAATCATGCTGATTCATGTTGCTACTTGGTGTTGACCTTTGTACTGGACTGCTGGAATCCTAATGATTGAGGTTGGTAATCCCCTAAAGACCCAATGACCCTAATTAGCAGGAGTGAAATAAAAGTGGTCTACAGTCCTTTTTCCTACTAATTTCCCAAGGTGGGGCATGGGTTGTAGGAAGGGGGCTAGAGGTGTTTAAGAACCCTAAATAAAGTAAGTTTGGTGAAAAATCTAAGCCAACAAGCCATTATTATATTGATATTAGAGTACAAAATATCCAAATTTTATCCTATATTTGAACATATAAACTGCAAAAATAAATGAATAAAATTATTATTTTTCTGTTAACCAGTATCCATACTTCTATTTTAAGTTATCCATTTAAATGATTCATTCCATTTTAAATAAATTATTATTATAAAAACAATTTTGACATAAATTGTAAGATCACACTCTCAACTTAAAAGTAATAAAATACAAGTTGTTTTTACTTTCACAGACATATATTGAAGGCATATGTGTTTCCTTTCACAAGTAATAAAATTTGTATTGAGCTAGGTGGAGTATGTATTTTAAAAATTCTTGGTTTTGTTTACAAATTCTGTAAGATTTGTGTTAGAGTTTAGGGTGCAAAGTATTTGTTAAGAATGAATACCCCTGAAAGGAAGTAAAGGAAAGCAAAATTAGGGAAAGAATGAGGCAATACTGTGGTTCACATTTGCCAAGGATTTAATAAACAGCATGAAAATTCTGTGGCAAGTACTGCTAAACAAAAACATTTACTGTTGATCTAAATTTGTGACCTGTCTTGTGCAGTCTCCAAATGTAGTCATACATGACAGGGACCACTTTTTTAAGAGCACTTTTAGAGTTCAAGTGTTGATTACAAAATATGTTCTGTTTCTCCTTTTCCTTCATAGGTGCTTATTGCCTGTCCATATGATGGATTCTCATCTGTCATTTGAGAACTAAATTTTATGTATCACTGTCTTAGGCCAGTACTTCCAGTGCTTTTTTTCTACCATGGTGACCAAGCATATCTAAAGTTAGGCTTGTAATCTGAATATGTTAAACAGCAATGATCAAGGCCCTTGTGTTGATCCAGGTGAGACTCAAAAATGAATACAGTTACAATTCATATTATGGGTTTGTATTTTTATTACAGCAGCATAATGTTTTCAACAGAAAATATTTTCAAAAAAAATAATAGAAGAAATTTTTCCTAGCTTAAAGAAGAAGATGTTTATCAAGGTAATAGAAGCATACAAAACATTAAATAAACATGATAATTAAATGGTAGGAAATTCAAAGCAATTCCACTAAAATCAGGAAAAAGACAAGGCTTTCTACTCTTTCCATTCCTTTTCAATACAGCATTTGAAGTTTTAGCTACAGCACTAAGACAACTGAAGAAGATCAAGGGAATATAAATTGGAAGGGAAAAAAATCAAAGTATTGTTATTTGCAGATGATATGATAGCATACATAAATGACCCACCCCCAAAGAAAAATTAACAGGACAGGAGCCTACCACAGAGGGCCTCTGAAAGACTCTACCTAACAGTGTATCAGAACAGATATTAAGACTCATAACCAAACCTTCAGCAGAGTGCAGGGAATCATGTGAAAGAAGGGGAAGTTAGTAAGACCTGGAGAGGACAGGAGCTTCACAAATATATCAGGGCACAGGGGTCTTTTATGAGACTGTTTCTCCAACCAAGGACCATGTATGGATATAACCTAGAACCCCTGCTTGGATACAGCCCATGGTAGCTCAGTATCCAAGTGGGTTCTTTAGTTAGGGAAACAGGGACTATTTCTGACATGAACTCAATGGCAAGCTCTTTGCCCCACCCCCCCTCCTAGGGAGGAGCAGCCAGGCCACAAAAGAGGACATTGCAGCCAGTCCTGAAGAGACTGGATAAGCTAGGGTCATATGGAAGGGGAGGAGGACCTCCCCTATCAGTGGACTTGGAAAGGGGCAGGGAGGAGATGAGGGAGAGAGGGTGGGATTGGGAGGGAATGAGAGAGAGGGCTACAACTGAGATACAAAGTAAATAACCTATGATCAATATAAAAAAAAAAATTCCACTGGAGAGCTCCTAAAGCTGACAGAATCTATAATCCAGGCAGCAAGGTACAAGATTTTATCATAAAAATAAGAAGACCTTCTATATGCAAATGCCAAAAAGATTGAGAAAGAAATTGGGAGGAAGGAGAGGAGGACCTACCCTATCAGTGGACTTGGGAGGGGCAAGCGAGAAGAAGGGGAAGGGAGGGTGGGGCTGGGAGGGGAGGGGGGAGGGGCTTATGGGGGAATACAATGTGAATAAACTGTAATTAATAAAAAAAAAAGAAATCGGGGAAACAACCCCTTTCACAATAGCTCAAATAATATAATCTATCTTGGGGTAATGCTAACCTAGCAAATGAAAGGCATGTATGATAAAAGCTTTGAGTCATTGAAGAAAGAAATTGAAGAAGGTATCAGAAGATAGAAAGATCTCTAGTACTCATTGAGTGATGGGATTAACATAATAAAAATGGCCATCACACCAAAAGCAATCTACAGATCCCTGTCAAATTGCAAAACAATATTTTATAAACCTTGAAAGTACAATTCTCTAATTCATAAAGATCCAGGCTACCTAAAACAATCATGAACAAAAAAGAACCTTTGGGGAAGGGGTGTCTGAAGACATCAGAAATACGCATTGGGAAAAAGATAACATCTTCAACAAACAGTTCTGGTCAAACTGTAGAAGAATCCAAATAGCTTCAAACTTCTCACTTACACAAAATTCAACTCCCAGTGTATCAAAGACCACAACATAAAAAACAAATGATATACTTATCCTGATAGAACAGAAAGACGTGGGTACCCTTGAACTCATTAGCACAGGAGAATACTTCCTGAACAGAACGCTGATACATAGGCACTAAGATCAACAATTAGTAAAAGAGGTATCATGAAATCATAATTTTTCTGCAAAGCAATGGGCATCATTATTTGGACAAAGAGGTAGCCTAAAATTGGGCTTGATATCAAAACCACTTGATATCAAAACCAAAACAATCCAATTAAAATTGGGTACATATCTAAACAGAGAATTAACCATAGAAAAAATTGAAATGTCGAAGAAACAAAGAAAGGTTCAACATTTTTAGAGATCAAGGACATGGAAATCAAATAATTTCATTTTGTAATTGTCAGAATGAATAAAATGAATTTAGACCAGTGACAGTTTTTTCTGGCAAGGAAGTACAGCAAGGGGAACACACCTTCATTTCTGGTGAAAGTTCAAACTTGTATAGCCCCTGTGGAATTCAACACAGTTCCTCTTCTGAAGGTTGGGAACTGATCTACATTCTCATCCAGCTATATTACTCTTGGGAATATACACAAAGAACCCTTCACTGTATTACAAGGACATTGGCTTAAGCATATTCATTTTTGCTCTGTTCATAATAGCCTCCAAAATAATAACAACCTGGATGTCTTTCTTTTTTTAATTTTTATTCTTCTCACAATTTATTCATTACATATCTCAATTGAAACCCTTCCCTCAACTTCTCCAAGCCCCGCCCTTCCTCGCTTCTCTTCCCTTCCCCATCCCCGTTCCGAGTCCACTGAAAGGGGAAGTTCTCCTCCTCTGCCATTTGCCCATAGCTTGTCAATTATCATCAGGATTGCCTGGATCCTCTTTCTGTGGCCAGTAAGGCCACATCATGATAGGCAAGTGATCAAAGAACAGGTAACCGAGTTCAGGACAGAAGCAGCCCCTGCGCCCTTTATTCAGGAATTCATATGGAGACTGAGCTGCCAAAAGGATATGCCTGAGCAGGGGGTCTAGGTCCTCTCCATGCATGGTCCTTTGTTGGTGCTTCAGTCTCTGCAGGACCACTTGGGCTCAGATTTTTAGCTTTGTTGGTCTCCTTGTGGGGCTCCTGTCTCCTCCATATCCTTCTATCCTCATGTACCTCTTCTTCTATAAGACTCCATGCTTCTGCCCAAAGTTTGGACCTGAGTCTCAGCACTAGATGTCTTTCAGTAGAAGAATGAATGACTAAAGTGTGGCACATTTACACTGTAGAGTACTGTTCAACTGTTAAATAATTATATCCTGAAATTTGCAGACAAATCAATGAAACTAGAAGAAAGTTATCCTAATTGAGATAACCCAGACCCAGAAAAATAAATATGGCATATATTCACTTATTTGTGGATATTAGTCATTAAATAAATGAAAATAAACCTATAATCTGTAGATGCAGAAAGTTTAGTGTAGAGAAAGTTTAGTGAGAGGGAAGGAGATGGGGAAAATCTGGGATGATTAGAGGGAGGGGAAACTATAATCAGGATATATTGTATTAGAAAAATCTGTTTTTAATTAAAGAAAATATATAAAAGCAGAAATAAATGTATCTTGGGCTACCAGTAATAAGGGAACTTGAAACATTAAAGCACAAATAGAAGAAATAGAAGAATAGTCAGAAGAGCTCATGATAATGTATTGTTAGGGTTCTATTGTAAAAATGACCATCATGCCGAAAGCAATTTACAGGTTTAATAGAATCCCCACAAAATTTCCAACTGAATTTGTTGGGGGCTGGTATGGTGCTATGCATTCTAATTTAATTACTGGCTCCCAAGACCTCCCTGTTCAGACGACCACATTCTCACACAAACATGTCTTCATTTGTGTAAACCTTGCTCCACCTAATTTAAAGCTGACTGGTTAGTAAAAATAAAATGCTGAAGCTTGGGATTTAGCAGAAGAAATGGAGGTGGAGTCTGGAGTGTGCAGGCTATGGTATAGGGACCATGAGGAGAGGTGGAGGAGGAGACAGGAATGGAGGAGAAGAAAATGGACCAGTGCATCGGTTAGCATGGGAAAGGAGCACATGGCCAGATCAGTGTGGATGGAGGAGATGGAGAACTTTAATAAGTATTTTGGAATGTGGATGGGAGGTAATTTGAGATGGGGCTGGGAGGTAAAGTTAGTTTAGAGGGTTAATATCTTCAGTGTCCCAGGCAAAGGCTATTTTATAAAATACAACAGGTGTCTGTACCTTATTTGATTGATAGTGAATTATATAATACTACTGTAATAATTATTGCTTAATAATAAACCTTTATTAGACCATACTTTTTAAATTTACCACAACATAAATTCTTCATAGAACCTGAAAGGAAAATTTTCTGCTTCATATAGATGAACTCACACACACACACACACACACACACACACACACACACACACACACACAGAGAGAGAGAGAGAGAGAGAGAGAGAGAGAGAGAGAGACAGAGAGACAGAGACAGAGAAAGAGAGAGAGAGAAAGAGAAAGATACTCCTAAAAAACAAAGCAAAATAAAAGAATAGACCAAGCCAATCCTGAATACCACTATCTCAGATTTATTGGTGCATTAAAGAACATTAGTATTGAAAACAACATGGTAATGACATAAGACACATTTCTCTTGCCTTTAATTACCTCAAGGTGTATTATGAACTATGTCTGTGAGGTTCCAAGACAATTCCAGTCTTTTAGAATGTAACAGTTATTTTCATCATAATACATCTCCATATTTAACAATCATGGAAATGCAAATTAAAACAATTTGAGATTTCATTTCATCCATTGATATTAGAGCAGATTGGTTTAATAAAATGACAGCACATGCTCTGAAGAATGCAGGAAAGGGGATACTTACTCATTGCTGGCGGGAGGGCAAACTGATTCAGACACTATGGAAATTAGTGTGAAGGTTTTCTGAAAAATTGAAAATTGACCTACGACAAGATCTAGTGATACTCAAAGGACTTTATATCTTTCTACAGAAATACTTATTCATCAATGTTCTTTTTTTCTTTATTAATAATTACCAAAAATTGAAAATAGCCCATGTGTAAATCAACTGATGAATGGATAATGAAATTATGATAAATTTATACAATGGAATAGAAGTAATCTGATAAGAAAAGTAAAATTATGAAATACACAGGTAATTAATGGAACCAGATATAAGTATCTTGAGGGAGATAAACCAATCCCAAAAAACAAATACTGCATGTTTTCTCTTACATGTGGATATAAACGTTTAAGCTTTATGTGTGTGTGTTTCTGTATGTGTGTGTGTGTGTGTGTATGTGAGTGTGGCGTGTATGTGATTCAACTAGAATAACCACAGAGGTTAGTTAGTTATTAAGTAACCTATGGGGAGGAAGGAATTTTCTATGAAAAAGGAAGCAGAATACAGTCTCAGATAGAGATAAAACAGAAGCTAGAATACAAAGATTAATTGTGGATTTATGGTAGATCAGAGTAAAAGAGAGGAAGTGGGCAGAAATAACTAATATTAAAGGTCCTTTCAAAAGCCATATGGAAATCTACTGTTATACAAGCTTTCTAAATTGTATACACATATAAAAGTATTTTTATTAGTTACTAAATCATGGAGGAGACCATGACCCAAATAGATATCTTATACTGCCAAGTAAGGAAAGTTTCCATTGTTAGGAATGGGTTATATGTTGTTGAGTCATTAGCCAAAGAGACTCTATTAACCCCCTCCAAAAAAAATCACAGGCTATATTTCCAAGGCTATATTTTATCCTCTACAACCTGATGGTGTAATGCTATTGCTGAAGATACCACTTACTTCTGTAATCAAACATTGCTAAAGTGGCCAAAAACTTGAGACTAGAAAGGTTATGAGCCCCAAGGGAAAACATACTATTGTTATTCAGGTAAAGTAACATAGCAATAACATGACCGTCTTCAGAGAAACATCTGGTAATTAAAACAGATATCCATGGCTAGACAAGGTGTAGAGAACAAGAAACTTTGGTGGAATGGAAGGTTTAGTTTCTTTAAAAAACTCGGTTATATTGTTTTAATACCAGGTGTGGGATATGGGGTTGCTTCAGATTGTCCACTGCAACAGACTACATGCTTCATGCCGGCTCTGAAAAGTTTTCTACCTGTGAATAGTTTAACTCCTGGGACTTTGAGAGGTTATAAATGCCAGAGCACAGAGAGGACCAGGGGCACTTGAAAAAAGAAGGCTGCAGCTCCTTTTGCTGCTCCTGATTGCTACTGTTGCAGTTTGATGAGAAGATGGAGATATCCTGACTATGAATTGGACTTGCCCAAAGGAACCCGATGATCCTAACCAGCTAGAAGTAGCCATGGTGACCTCCACGCCCTTTCCTCACTAACCTTCTTTCTCTCTTGCTTGGTGCTGGAATGTTGGAAGGGATTGGGGTGGAGAAGAGAGCCTGAGGCATAAGAAACCAAATAAAGTAGACAACAGTATGCATTCACTTTGGAGCACTCAATCCTGCATGGGGAGTCTTGTGTGCTCCATGTTTTTGTATGTTTTCTGTTTTGACTGAGGATATATACATTTGGTATATATACCTTGGGATTTATTTGTTTATATTTTTGTTTATACATTGCTTTCGTTAAGGTAGAATAGGAAGGAAAAAAAACCATGAGATTGGGAGTACAGGAATGGGGGAAGGATCTGAGAGGAAGTGAGTGGGGAAATAGATATGACAGAAGTATATACTGTGAAAAACAGTTTAAAAACTGTTGAAGAGCATATTTTGGGGGGCGGTGATGTACGTATAGTCTATATGTATTGTTGATGCTTGACACTCATGGGAACTTAAATTTGGATCCTCAGAATCCCTGTATGTGATAATGTCTGATGCCTGTAATTCCCATGCTGATCAGGTAGGTGGAACTCTAGAGCCAATCTTCCCATCTTGGACAGGTCTAGACTCAGTGAGAGAACTTGTCTCAAAAAGGAGGATAAGGAAAGGATAGGAGCCCCACAAGGACCAAATATTTCTGGGCACAGGGTTTTTTTTCTGAAACTGTTTCTCCAACCAAAGACCATGTATGGATATAACCTAGATCCTTTACTCGGACGAAGCTCGTGGTAGCTCAATAACCAATTGGTTTCCCATAGTAAGGGGAACAAGGACTATTTCTAACAGGAACTCAATGACTGGCTCTTTGACTCTCCACCCGCCAAGGGAGAAGCAGTTCTGCTAGGCCACAGAGGAGGACTTTGCAGCCAGTCCTGAAGATACCTGATAAAACAGGGTCAGATGAAAGGGGAGGAGGTCCTCCCCAGTCCGTGGACTTGGAAAAGGGCAGGGAGAAGCTGAGGGAGGGATGGTGGGATTGGGAGGGAATGGGGGAGCGGGATGCAGCTGGGATGCAGAGTTGATAAAATGTAAATAATAATAACAAACAATAAAAAAAAGGAGGACCCTGGATAAGATGCTCAATCCTCATTCAGAAAGGCAAATAGGACAGACATCGGAAGAGGGAGAAAACAGGGAACAGGGCAGGAGCCTACCACAGAGGGACTTTGAAAGACTCTACCCAGAGGGGTATCAAAGTGGATGCTGAGGCTCATAACCAAAATTTGGGCAGAGTGCAGGGAATCCTATGAAAGAAGGGGGAGATAGAATGACCTCGAGGGGATAGGAGCTCCACAAGGAGAGCAACAGAACCAAAAAATCTGGGCACAGAGGTCTTTTCTGAGACTGATACTCTAACCCAGGACCGTGCATGGAGATAACTTAGAACCCCTTCACAGATGTAGCCCATAGCAGTTCAGTGTCCAAGTGGGTTCCCTAGTAAGGAGAACAGGGGCTGTCTCTGGCATAAAATCAGTGGCTGGCTCTTTGATCACCTCTCCCTGAGGGAGGAGCAGCTTTACCAGGCCACAAGGGAAGTCCTGATGAGAGGTGATAAGCTAGGGACAGAGGGAAAGAGAGGAGGACCTCCCCTATCAGTGGACTTGGGGAGGAGACAAGGGATGGGTCTACAGCTGGGATACAAAGTGAATAAACTGTAATTAATAAAAATAAATAAATTTTTAAAAAGTAAAAAAAAAACAAAAAAAACAAAAAAACAAAAACAGAAACAACAACAACAAAAAAAAAAAACTAAGAAAAAAATTTAGGAAGAAACTCAACATTGACCTCTAGCTTCTATAGGCTCACACATATGCACACACACACACACACACACACACACACACACACACTTCAGTTTTTTCTGAAGCAAAGGATGGGGAGACTGAAGCTAATAAATGACATGAAAAGTCAGACCTGTAAGTTTGTTGGACCACCATCACAGTTTTGCTAGCTGGTTTCTTTGAAGCATAAGAGAGAGGATTTTGCCCTTATTTAAATTCTGTCCTCACATGCTGCTGGTACTGATCACTTGTCAAGTAAGCCCATTTAGTTTAGTGAGCTTTCATATTGTCTTCAGATGCTATTTATAACATATATTGTACATTTATTTTTATTGCACTTCTATCCATTTCTTAAATAGACATGGACATTTGTAGGTTGATTCCTTTTCCAGTATATTTTCAAATGGTTTTTCATTATATAACAGAATCCAGTAATGTATTAGAGTTAATTTAGCTTGGAAAAATCAGTGTTTCTCTGTATTTAAGCACTGGATCCACTATTTTCTCTCTGTAATCTGAAGTTTTCCCATTGTGCTATCTGCCCATAGCAATGAGTTCCCGAGATTGTTTTTCCCAGATGTCCAAACAAAGACAAGTAGAAATAAACTTCAAATCATTTATTTCATCACAATAATTTACCAATAAAACATGCATTCTCTTTTATAAATATGGCCAGATGGTTATTATGTCTAAATGAAAACATGAAAGCTGACTCTTTTGTATTTCATCACTGACTTGGCTGTTCTTGAGAAAACTCACATAAATTCTCTGAGTCTTTGTTTTTGTGTTTAAAATGACATAAAATAACATTTTAAGGATGGATATTTCTGCACGTTTTCTTGTACCTGAGAACAAAGAAGAGATAAATTATATTGCTTTATTTTCAACATGAAAAACAAAAGTCTTAAAAGTTAAGTTAGTTTTGCTAAGTAGTAGAAATGCAATTCAAATTCAAACTAAATGTTTTAATTATTTAATCTTAACATTAAATTGTCCCAGTGAATTAAACTATATATAGGTAAATGTGGCATGCCAATGAGGATCATTAATGATTGAGGGAGCTGGTGTGGTCAAGGATACCACAAGACCTACAGAGTAAATTAACCTGGGAGCAAGGCCTAGAGTAGGAATGTTAATTGGGATACATTCTGTGACCAAAATCTAATTTATGTGATATTTATAATTACTGTAAAAGCTGATTTTCTGTTTTGAACAACTATTAACATTTGAATGAACACAGAACAGAGACAAAGTTTATGTCTCCTGTTAGGTCCATTGTTGTTATTATTATTACTTATATTATTTATAGTTTTAATTAACATTTTCTTCAAGATATAAGCAAATTTCTAAAAATGCATTCTACCATTAAAAAAATTAAACTTCTGTGTTAGGTAGCTCTTAAGGGACTGGAGAGGAGAAGAGATTATTCCAAGGTAGAAGAAAGAGAAAATGGTGTTATAAAAGGGAAACTAGAATATGAGGAATAAATGTAGAAGGGATGAAAGCACATGGCAAAAGAAGGAATATAGGTAGAGACAATTAACATTAAAGACCTTTTGAAAACTACTAATCTAAAAGCTTCTTAAAATCATTACATATATATATATATATATATATATATATATTTACAATATAATGGTGGAGACAATGCCTCAGACAGATTATGCTGCCAGTACAAAGAATGGTTTGTATGCTGTTGAATTATTGGCCAAAGGTGTCTCGTATGTTCTCATATGCACCATAGGCTATTGTCTCAAAGCTATTGCTTACCCTTCATAACGTAAGGGTAAGACCCTATTCCTAAACACACCACTAACGTACATTATAAAACATGGAGAAATCTAACTGGTGCCCAACTAGAAGCTACATCACTACTTACTAGCATTTTTTGTTGTTGGAAGGTTCTTTTCACACTACCATAGGGGAATAGTCACCACCCAGCTACAAACCTTGTGACCAATGACACTGACCTGTCTGCAAGACACACAAGTGTAATAGTATCACAAATGCTATGGAATAATCGAGAACTTTCTTATTGGAGTTAAGCCCATTCCTTCAGATGGAACCCATCTCTTATAATGCTAAAGTGGACAAGATCCTGAGACCGGATGGGACACTAGCCCTAGGGAACAGTCTATTATTCTGGCATAATAACATAGCAATATTATAACTCCTGGAGACTTATTGCTTTAGTTATTTATGGTAATGAACACAGAGACCCATAACTGGTCAATGTGCAAACAATGAGTGACTTTGGAGCAGTTGGTTCTAAAACCATCCCCTCAAAGCCAAAAAGCAATAGAAAGATTCTAAGAATCAGAACTGGTGGATGACTCCAAGGAGGGACAACACAGTGCTGTTGCAAATATAAACACAGAAAAAAATGACCATAGGCACAAGACTTACAGGTTCAAAATGGACAATCCCTGAACCAAAGATGGGAAGTGAACACAAATTCCTGCATCTAATTAAGCTCTTCTTAATTGAAACCTGGTAAGAAAAAGCCAGTTTCTCCAATGTGATGTCATTAGATACATCAAACTCCCCAAGGCATGCCTCATGCTCAAGAGTAGTTAACCAATATAAAACAGATTCCATTTGTGTGTGTGTAGAGGGCGTTGTTTAGTTTTGATCTGGTGTTTTTGTCCTATAGGGCTTTGGGCTTTGTGTGTATGTGTTCTGATTATAAGTTTTTGTTTGTAATTCCTTAGACAGATGAGAGAAAAAATGTGGATGTAGATAGGTGGATAGATAGATACATAGATGAATAATAGATAGAGGGGTGGATGGATAGATGATAGATAGACAGATAGATGGATAGATAGATAGATAGATCATAGATAGACATAAAATAGATGAATAATAGAAGAATGGACAGAGATAGATAGATAGGTAGATAGATAGATAGATAGATAGATAGATAGATAGATAGATCATAGATAGACATAAAATAGATGGATAATAGATGAATGGACAGAGATAGATAGATAGATAGATAGATAGATAGATAGATAGATAGATAGATGATAAAATGAAGTAGTTGAGTGTGCAGTTGGGATATGAAGAAGATCTTCGAAGAGTTGGGGGATGGTAAGTAATATGATGAAAATATATAAAAAGAAAAGTTCAACCACCACAAATACCAATTTTACAGAAGTCTTTGTCCTCATACACACTCACAGCCTGGAGTATTCATAGGGCAGGCAGTTGTGTTGTTTTCCTGACAATCTGCTTCAGATCCCACCTCATGTGTCCTTGTTCACACAGGTATCTTGCAAACAAAAGCAGTGACAGTAAAGAAAAAAAAGTGAATTGTTAAAAATGTGCCCTCTTAGAATTCAGACTGCCACATAAAATACGAAATTGCACTACATGGTGAAAACCTCCAAACAAGAGGAGGAAGACAAAACAAATTGTCAGGCTGGAAGTGAAGCGCCTTCATCTCCATTATTCTAAGTGGGTCATGTAGATTGCAAGGCCGTTGTGAAAAATGTGTGATATTTATTTTCCTCTTTGTAGCCTAGATTAATAGTGGATTTTTGCAGTATGTATAATCTGCATCAACCTGATAAAATGACTCTTCTTGTACCCTGGAATGCAAGCATGCTTGGGAGTGCTTTCACCTCTCTTTGTTAAATTTGAAGCATGTTGTTTTAGCAAATGTGATAAATATGTTTATTTAAAACTTGCTGCTGAACATGTTGTTTTTGAGAAGAATTTTAACAGTGAAAAACATGTTTTTCAGCTGAAAACTGTACAAGACGAAGGCATTTACATTTGAAAGAAAGCTCGTAAAACACTAATGAGAATTTTGACTATGGAGCTTGACTGCCACATCCTGTTTTCAAACTGGTCAAAGTTCTGACATCTATCTGGTCTACTGACCTTTCTTTGTCTTGTGTATGGGGCAAAGGTTACTCTCACAGAATTATGGAAAAATTATTACATAGTCTTTAGACGGTAAAATGCTAAAAGTGGAAAAAGTTCCAGTGCTCTTTCTAGATAAGTTAAAAAAAAAAATCTTGCTAGGAGAATTATACGACATGCTGAAATTCAAAGATAATTTGACAATATCCTGAAAGTTCCTCAATTACCTTAATTTATCCACTGAATTAATTCAATCAAAAACAAACAAACAAACAAAAAACATGGCTAATGCACTAAGTAAGTGTATGCTTGGTATCATTTTGCTCAACTTCCCTTTTGATAAAACAAGGTTAACAGGCAGGAAATTTGAGGAGAAAATGTACCAAACGATAAAGAAAACATAACTTAAGAAAACCACATGAAGGAGGGGCGGAGCCAAGATGGCGATGAGCACACACAGTTTCTGAGCTGTGGAATAACTAAACTTCTGAGTTGGTGAATGGAAGGACCTCTAACCCAGGAAAACAATGGTGAGGCTTTTTAAACAACCAGGAACATCGCAGGAGGTGAAAACTTTGGTCTCAGGTCACCCTGGGACTTGTTTGGGGAAGGTGAGAAACAATCCTTATATCTCATGGCACTCCTCTCCCCCAGACCTCCTTCCTCCTCGGCACAGAGGCACAGTGGACTCATCTTTCTCAGCGCAGACCTAACTGCCTGGGGTCAAGCCCTTTAGCGGCAAAGGCCAGCAGTACGTGTCTCCCTGTCCCAGATTCGCTGGGCGGCTGCACCATTCTCCCAAGGCCCGAGTCTGCTAGACGCCATACTAGCTCCACAGGATCGCCATCACTGACAGTACAGCCCGCCCAATCCCACAGTGACAGAGAATACGCTATATACTCACCAAAACCAGGCAGAAATGCCTTACAAGCTAGACAAACCAGGTGCTGGGCCTCCCAAGCTTGGAGAGCACAGTGAAGAGACCCCAGGACTTTCCAGAAAGCATCGAAACTAGCAACCCAGTCTCCAGTTATAGCGGGACTTTCTAACCTGGGTGCAGAGCAGCAATGAGCTGGCGGGGCACAACAGCCCTCCAGTTTAAGAATAACCAGGACCAAACCAGAGAACAGAGAGCCTGGTTACCCCGATCCCTACTGACGTGACCACCGTGAAATCTCCAGCTGCAGCAAGACCTCAGAACCTGGCAGTGACAGCAGCACGGAACAGGCAGAGCACATCAAAGAAGCAGGGCCAAACCAGAGAGCAGAGAGCCCAGATACCCCGATCTCTGCCAAGTGACCTGCCTGTAAGTGAGTGCACCCTTGAGAATCTGCAGATCCCCAGTTCCTGGGTCCTTCTAAAACAGAAGCCAGGCATCGAACCCCCTCCCACCCATATACCCACTTTGGGGAACAGAGGGGCACTAGGGACATTGAAGTTCCTGCTCTGTGGGTCTAATTGAGGAGTTAAGGCAGTTAATGCCAGAAATTGCACTGCGATCATCACTAGCACCTGCGACATATACAGTGCAGAGTTCCTCCCACACACTCAAGGTCCAGAAAATATTTTCAAGAAAATCATAGAAGAAAATTTTCCCAACTTAAAGAAAGAGATGTCCATAAATATACAAGAGGCCTACAGAACACCAAATACACTAGACCAGAAAAGAAACACAACACGTCACATCATAGTCAAAACACTAAATCTACAGAACAAAGAAAAGATATTAAAAGCAGCAAGGGAAAAAG
>REGO01000366.1:362467-380736 GCA_010120015.1 Rhombomys opimus | reverse complement strand
TCAACCATGTTTGTAGCAGCTTTATTTGTAATAGCCAGAACTTGGAAACAACCCAGATGCCCATCAAAGGAGGAATGGATACAGAAATTGTGGTATTTTTACACAGTGGAATACTACTCAGCAATCAAAACGGAGGAAATCGTGAAATTTGCAGGCAAGTGGTGGGATCTAGATAAGATCATTCTGAGTGAAGTATTCCAGAAGGAGAAAGACAAACATGGTATATACTCACTTATATAGACTTACAAGATATGATAAACATAATGAAATCTACACACCTAAAGAAGATAATCAAGAAAGTGGACACGGGCGAAGATGATCATCTCCTCATTTAGAAAGACAAATGGGATGTGCATTGAAGGTATGACAGGAATCTACCCGCAAAAGGCATCTGAAAGACTCTACCTAGCAGTGTTTCAAAGCAGACACTAAGATTCATAACCAAACCCCTTCAGAGTGAGAAAAAGAGGAGTTAGTATGATATGGAAAGGATAGGAGCTCTACAAGGACCAAATATATCCGGGCACAGGGTCTTTTCTGAGACTGACACTCAACCAAGGACCATGTATGGATATAACCTAGAACTCCTGCTAGGATGTGGCCTGTGGTAACTCAGTAACCAAGTAGTTTTCCAAAGTAAGGGGAACAAGGACTATTTCTAACAGGATCTCAAGGTCAGGCTCCTTGACCCCCCAGGGGAGGAGCAGTCCTGTTAGGCCACAGAGGAGGACTCTACAGCTAGCCCTAAAGATACCTGATAAAACAGGGTCAAATGAAAGGGTAGGAGTTCCTCTCCTATCAGTGGACTTGGAAAGGGGCAGGGAGGAGACCAGGTAGGGAGTGTGGGGTTGGGGAGAGAATGAGGGAATGGGATACAGCGGGGACACAGATTTAACAAAATGTAACTAAAAAGAAAAATAAAATTAAAAAAAAAAGAAAACTGCATGAAGACACAGGTTTTCTATTTTTTTAATGTGTTAACCTCTGTGTCTTCTTCCAGTTTAGGAACTAGTTTAGGATTATATTGTCAGAATCTATTATTTAACTTGCTAGAATTTTGGTTAAGCTTATAGCACATATCCTCATAAACAGTTTTCTAAGCCATGGTCCCAGAATGCAAATCCAATCATTTTGGTATTGTCTTTCTTGATAATTCTTTCTGGTAAATGTGTTAAGTCTTAGTGATGATTCTATATTGTTAATCACAATCAAGATAAACTCTATGACATTGCAGAGTTCTGTAATTGCTACCTAACTAAGGCAGGGTTGTCCTTTTGTTAGAAGAGTAGGGAGAAATGAATCTTGCCATAATTGTTCTCAGTACTTTGCTTTCATAAGAAGTAGTTTCTGATAACCTTAGTGAAACACTGTGCAATTTCACTTTCCAGTATTTGCTCAAGATAATAAAAATAAAAATGTGAAAAACCTCTGTGAAGTCTAATTTATTTGCAATTGCTTCAGACTTTAAGTTGTGGGGTATGTTTTATTTTATGAAAATAAAGTGATTTATATTCATGCAAGCAATAAAATAATAAAAAGATTGATTTATGCAGCAACATAGGTTACTCAAAATAATATTATCCTGGATGAAAGCCTTATGTAAGATCATATAACATTGCCTAACTATCCCTTTACTATATTCTGAAAGAATTGATTCATGGTATAAAAAACCATAAAAGTGTTATAATCGACTTTCAGATGGTAAAATATATGTTGACTCAAAGAAGAGGGAATATTCTCAAGTTTTAGCATATTGCATGTGTAACTTATATGATCATCTCAGATAAATCTGCCCAAGTGGGTCAATGGCAATCCAGTTTTACAAATTACATGGAACATATTAAAGTTTTCTTTAGTTCAAAAGTAGCTTTGCTAAGAAGAGAATTTTTGTATACTTTTCAAAGTTGTTATTAATAGCTATTGCCTGTAAAGAAACAGTTGCTGCAATCATAATATTTTAAATGCTGGACCTACATTTCTGTGGATTTAGCTAACATATTTGTTATTAAAAAATAACTAATGTTACTCAGATGCATCTGTGTTATGGACATATTATCCAGAGAGAAACTAAACAAAGAAATAATGAAACTAACAAACATTATAAAACAAAGGGCCTAACAAATATCTGCAGCACATTCAACCTAAACAAAAGAAAATGTACCTTCGTTTCAGCACCTCATAGAATGTTATCCAAACTGACCAAATACTTGGTCACAAATCAAACTTCTATAGGTACAATTAGAGTAACTAGAAAATTAGAAGTAGTAATTAGTAACTAGTAATTAGAAAATTAGAGTAACTCCTATTATCTTATCAAACCACTATGGATTAAGGCTGGACTTCAACAATAACAACAGAAATGACAGAAAGACTATAAACTCAGGGTAGCTGAACAACTCCCTACTCAATGAACACTGCATCTTGGAAGATAGAAAGAAAGAATGGAAAGAAGAAAGAAAGAAATTAAAGGCTTTTTAGAATTCAGTAAAATATGAAGGTACGACATATCCAAACTTATGAGCCCCATTAAGAGGAAATTCATAGTACTAAGCACATTCATAAAGAAATTTGAGATACCGGCAACATAACAGTACATCTGAAAGCTCCAGTTACCAAACAAACAAACAAACAAACAGAGCCAAGAGAAGTGTATGGGAGGAAATAATTAAACTTAGGGCTGAAATATAAATTTGAAACAGAGATCAATATAAAGAATCAATGAAACTAAGAGCTGGTTGTTTGAGAAAATCACCATGATAGGCAAACTAACTAAAAGGCAGAGGAAGAGTATCCAAATTAACAATATCAGAAACAAAAAGGGAAACATAACAGACAATGAAGAAATCTAAAAAAAAAAGTCATTAGGTCTTACTTCAAAAGCCTGTATTCTAGAAAATTTGAAAATCTAAAAAAAAAGAACAATTTTCTTAATAGATTTCACTTACCAAAGCTATACCAACATCAGAAAAAAACAGTTTAAATAGTACTGTAACCCCTAAGGAAATAGAAGCAGTCATCAAAAGTCTCCCATGAAAGAAAAACTCAGCGCCAGATGATTTCACTGCAGAGTTCTACCAAACATTCAAAAAAGAGCTCAATATTCCTCAAATAATTCCACAAAATAGAGACAGAAGGAACATTTCCAAACTAATTTTATGGAGCCACAGTCACCTTTATACCTAAACCACACAAAGTATCAACAAAGACAAGAAATTTCAGACCAATTTCTCTCATGAACACTGATAGAAAAATACTCAATAAAATGTTCACAAATTGAATCCAAGAGCACATTAATTACCTCATCCCCATGATCAAGTAGTCTTAATCCCAGGGATAGAGTGATGCTTCAACATATAAAAATCCATTAATGTAATCCATCACATAAACAAACTCAAAGAAAAATATCAAACTATCATTTCATTAGTTTCATAAAGAGCT
This sequence comes from Rhombomys opimus, assembly GCA_010120015.1. Classification (NCBI taxonomy): domain Eukaryota; kingdom Metazoa; phylum Chordata; class Mammalia; order Rodentia; family Muridae; genus Rhombomys; species Rhombomys opimus. The sequence continues at coordinate 377,298 of REGO01000366.1, read as the reverse complement.
TTGACAATATCCAATATCCCTACTTGATGAAAGCCTTGGAGAGATCAGGAATACAAGGCACATAGTTAAACACAATAAAGTCTACATAGAGCAACCGATAGCCAATATCAAATTAAAAGGTGAGAAACTAAAGCAGTTCCACTAAAATCAGGGACCAAACAAGGCTGCTCACTCTGTATTTCTTTCATATACCCATAGTACTTCATGTTCTAAGTAGAACAATAAGACAACTGAAGGGGATCAAGGAGTTACAAATCATTATGGGAGAAGCCAAAGTATCACTATTTGCAGATGATCTTATAGTATACATAAAGGGCTCCTAAAATGTTACTGAAGAACTCCTATAGCTGATAAACAGCTTCAGCAAAGTGTCTGGATATAAGATTAATTCAAAATAAATCAGTAGCCCTCCTTTACACAAACAACAAATGGGCTGAGAAAGAGATTAGGGAAAGAACACCCTTCATCATAACCACAAATAACATGAAATACCTTGTTAAAACTCTAACCAATCAGTGGAAGATTTGTATGACAAGAACTTCAAGTCTCTAAAGAAAGAAATTGAAGGAGATATCAGAAGATGGGAAAAATGTTACATGCTTGTGGATCGGTAGGATTAACATAGTAAAAATGGCCATCTTACCAAAAGTTATATACAGATTCAATGCAACCCCTGTCAAAATACCAACACAGTTCTTTATAGACTTTGAAAGAACAATTCTAAACTTTATATGGAAAAACAAAACAAAAAACCCATAATAGCTAAAACAATCTTATACAATAAAAGAACTACTGGAGGTATTCCATCCTTGACTTCATGCTACATTCCAGAGCAATAGTAATAAAACCTGCATGGTTCTGGCATAAAAATACAATGGTTGATGAATGGAATAAAATTGAAGACTCAGAAATAAACCCATACCCCTAGTGACGCTTGATTTTTCACGAACAATCCAAAACAATAAAGTACAATGAATACATTATCTTCAAAAAAATGGTTCCAGTCTAATTGGCTGTCTACATGTAGAAAAATTCAAATAGATCTACGTTTATCTTCCTGCACAAAACTCAAATTCAAGTGGATAAAGACATCAGTATAACAATAAATATATGAGATCTGTAGAAGAAAAAGTAGGGAAGAGCTTTGAACTCATGGGTATAGGAAACTATTTCCTGAACCAAGCAAAAACCGCTCAGGCTCTAAGATCAAGAATTAATAAATGGCACCTATTGAAACTAAAAATCTTCTGTAAGGCAAAACACACTGTCAATTGAGCAATACTACAGTCTACAGAATGGGGAAAGATCTTCACCAATTCTATATCTGACAAAGGGCTAATATCTGAAATATAATAAACTGAAGAAATAAAATACCAATAAACACAACAACCCAGTTGAAAAATGGAGTACGGAACTAAACAGAGAGTTTTCAATAGAGGAATCTCAGGTAGCCAAGAGGAAATTAAGGAAATGCTCAACTTCTTTAGTCATGTGGTAAATGAAAATCAAAATGACTCTGAGATTCCATTTCACAAAGGTCAGAATGGGTAAGATTAAACTCTCAATTGACAGCACATGCTGGTGAGGGTATGGAGAAAGGGGAACACTTCTCCGTTGCTGGTGGGAGAGTAAACTTGTTCGACCACTTTGTAAATCATTCTGGACAAGGGAACTGCTTAACTGTGACATTATGCTACCTACTGAAATTAAGTTTCAAGATAGTCAGCACATTGAACTTATGATGCCAAATCTTAAAGAAATTGAGGATAAGAGACCACCCTAAATAGCATTCTGTTATCAGAAACAAATGTTAGACAATGGTAAAAATTCACAAATGAACAACTAGCCTGGAATCCTGTTAAGATAAAAGATTTAAACATTTTAAAGACTCACTAGTATCTGTTGGATTGTACTCACCCTATGTGAGACAGATGTTAAATACCTGGGCTACCCAAAGCAGGATTATCCCCTACCAGTGGAAAGATTTAGTAGTAGCTGTTCTGGAAGCTGGTTCTCAATAACAATGGCTGACTTCAGCAAAGATGGAAAATCATAACAGGTTTAACAATATTAATATCATGAAAGACTAATTGTTAGGGGAAGATCTATTTGCTGATTTATAAAAACAGATCAAATTTGATAACTCTAATATTATGCAATGTCCTTTAGTAGCTTTAAGAGGGAATAAAGAAAAAGCTCATTGTAATTCACAAAGCCCTAGAGAGACTTTTATTAATTTCTTACATAGATGACCATCCATTTTGGACAGGGCACTATCAGATCTAGATATGAGACAGGTGTCAATTCAAACTTTAGCTTTCAAAAGTCCTTTAAAAGCTTGATTAGCATCTATGCATGAATGGATTAGAACTACTACTGATATTGACCCTAATGACTATGTACTTGGACAAGCAATAGTGAATATTCCTATATATTAAAACGTTATAACTGTGGAATGTAAAGTCATTTTAAAAGGGAAAGTAGAAAAGCATTCTTAGAGACATCTCTAGAAGACCTCAGACTTCTGTTTTTTTTTTTTTTTTTTTTTTTTTTTTTGTAGAAAGTACTCTAAGGGTAGCTGCTGGACTAATGAATGCATATCAGCAAAAGATATGTGTTATAATCCCTTGAAATGGGAGGTTCCCTACAGAGGTTAATTTATACTCCAGCAACAAACAACACTAGCCAGGTATTCTGTATCAACAATGGAAAAACTCATCCAAACTCGAATTTGGAAGAAAGTGTTGCCCTAGACTTAGACACAAGTAAAAATCTTACACTATCACAAAACATTTAATGCTATAAAATACCTATTGGAGTTTGTAGACCTCTACAGCTAAGGACAGTAGGAATGGTTTTAGGAATAAGTCGCCTAACATTCAAAGATTCATTGTGCATCCAGGAAGTATAGATGCCTACTTCAAAGAAGAGACTGATATTATGTCTTATGTAAGGAAAAATATGCAGTTTAAAGTTGGAGATATGATTGCTCAGTTTTTACTGTTTTCCTATGTAAAAAGCATAACACTTACAATAGATAGAACAAGAGGATTTGGAATTACTGGAAGACAGGATTTTGGGCAAAATGTTATCAATGACCACAGACTAATATGAAAATTAAATTAAATGATATAGAAATCGAGGTTCAGTGGACACAGGGGATGATGTAACTATAATCTCATGAGAACCATGCCGTCCACATGGGCCCCTTCAGAAGGTATCTACACAGGAACTGGAACATTATCCCAAGTAAAACAACGTTTAAGACAAGTTAAATGTTTGTCATCAGAAGATCAAATAAGAAGATTAAAGCCTTACATTGCAGGTATAGCAATAAACAAATGGGAAAGAGATCTACTACAACAATAGGGAGGTCTGATTAATATTCCTTCAATTTCAAACAACTTATTTAAGCTGGCACTGTATATTGTTTCTGTGTTTATGTGAGGACCTATGTATGGATTCATAAAAATCAAATTGTATCTCTATAAATAGAAATAGAGAATAAGATTAGCTGGAAGGCAATGAATTGTTAAATACAAGCACAAAAAACAAAACAAAAACTCTGCTGAAGAAGATCAACATGTATTTTTTAAAGATGGTTAACACCAGGAGTTTAATTCTGTGTAGGGTGATAACTATGGATCTGTTTGCATTTTTCAACATGTGGATATTCAGTTTGACCAGAACCATTTGTTGAAGATGCTTTCTTTTTTCCATTGTATGGTTTTGGCTTCTTTGTCAAAAATCAGGTATCTGTAGGTATGTGGGTTTGTTTCTGTGTCTTTGATTCAATTCCATTGATGTACCAGTCTGTTTCTGTGGCAGTACCAAGACATTTTATTACTGTTGCTCTATAGTACAGCTTGAGATCAGGGATGGAAATTCCTCTAGAAGTTCTTTTATTGTACAGGACAGTTTTACCTATTCTGGGTTTTTGTTTTTCCATATGAATTTGGGAATTGTCCTTTAAATGTCTGTAAACATTTAAAACTGTGTTGGTATTTTGATGGGAACTGTATTGAATATGTAGATTGCTTTTAGTAGGATGATCATTTTTACAATGTTAATGCTATTTATTCAAGGGCATGGGAGATCTTCCCAAGAACTCAACATAAAACCAGAAACACTAAATCTGTTAGAAGAAAAAGTGGGGAAGAGCCTTGACCTCATTGGCACACGAGACAACTTCCTGAACAGAACACTAACAGCTCAGGCTCTGAGATCAACAATCAATAAATGGGACCTCATGAAACTGAAAAGCTTCTGTAAAGCAAAAGACATGGTCAACAGAACAAAATGACAGCCTACAGACTGGGAAAAGATCCTTAAAAACCTGCTTCTGCCAGAGGGCTGATATCCAGAATATATAAAGAACTCAAGAAATTAAACACCAACCAACCAAATAATCGAATTGTGATTGTAATAATCAACCTCGGTTCTGTCACTCTAGTATTACACTTTGCAAAGGTCATTCTGTTGTGTTGGGATTGCTTTTTGTAAGGCTCTTGATGCATGAAGTACAAAACAAAGTGCCAAGTTGTAGAGCTTGAAAGTGATATCTTCACAGAATGAGACCTTGTAGTGACTGGCTTATTTTTATTGAGAAAAAATATCTTGTATTTTTGTTGTTGTTACTGTTCATATAGATTGCATTCATATTTAAACCATTTTGAATGCTAAACATAAATAAAATGAGAAGACAAAAGTGAAAAAACAGAACAAAACAAAATAAAAAATGGGGTACGGACCTAAACAGAAAATTCTCAACATAGGAATATCAAATGGTAGAAAACCTTATAAATAAATGCTCAACGTCCTTAGTCATCAGGGAAATGCAAATCAAAACAACCCTGAGATTTCAACTTATGCCCTTCAGAATGGCTAAGATCAAAACCTCAAGTGACAACACATGCTGGAGAGGATGTGGAGAAAGTGGAACCATTCCATGGTTGGTGCTGGTGGGAATGTAACTTGTACAACCACTTGGGAAATCAATTTGGTGTTTTCTCAGAAAACTGGGAGTAACAATATCTCAAGACCCAGCTATACAACTCCTGGGCATGTATCCGAAAAATTCTCAACCATACAATGAGGACATTTACTCAGCTATGTTTGTAGCAGCTTTAGTCTTAATCATCAGAATCTGGAAACAACCCAGATGTCCCTCACCTGAAGAATGGATACAGAGATAGTGGTACATTTACACAATGGAATACTATGCAGCAATTAAAAACGAGGAAATTATGAGATTTGCAGGCAAATGGAACTAGAAAAGATCATCCTGATTGAGATAACAGAAAGCAGAAAGACATCCACTTATTCTCACTTATACATGGATACTAGCCATTTAACACGGGATAAACATACTAAAATCTACAGAACTAAAGAAGCTAAAAAAACAAGGAGGACTCTAGGGAAGATGCTAAATTATCATTCAGAAAAGAAAACAAGAAAGACACTGGAAGAAGTAGAAGAGAGAGGAGAGGATGGGAGCCTACAATAGATATTGTTTAAAAGACTCCACCCAGTAGGGGATTGAAACTGATGTATTGACTCACAGCCAAACTTTGAACAGAGAACAGGGAGTCTTATGGAAGAAGGGAGATATAGAAGGATCAGATGGGGACAGGAGTCCCAAAAGGAGATCAAAAAAAGACAAAAACACTGGCCCTGGGGAGACTGCAAAAGCTGATGCATCAACCAAAGACCATGCATATAGAAGACCTAGACTCCCTGCTCAGGTGTATCCCAAAGGCAGCTCAGGTTCCATGTGGGTCTTCTGGTAAGGAGAAAAGAGACAGTCTCTTATATGATCTTGGTTGCTGCTCCTTGATCAGTTCTCTTTGGTGGGGCGATGTAACCAGCTCCCGGAGGAAGTGGATCAAGGCAGTCCTGATGGAACCTAATAGGTCAGAATCAGACAGTAAGGGAGGAGGGTGTTTCCCATCAGTAGACTAGGGGAGAAGGTCAGGTAAGGAAGAAAGAGGGAGGATGGGACCAGGAGGAGATGAGGGAGAGCCTACATCCTACACATTGCATCTAGGATTGTAGTAGTAGCAGTGATGATGATGATGATGTTTTACTATCAGAATGGAAGGGAATGCATTATTTTTGGAAAGGGGATTTTCTCTATGACAAACTGTTAAATCAGTATTGATTTACATTTGATCTGAGTACATAAAACCACATCAAGGAAGGAATAGAAGCAGAGGAGAGCAACACTGAGGATGTACAAAAGTTATATGCCCTACTCCCCAACCTGTATTGGAACAGTTCAGCAAACCAGGTCCTTCATCAAACTGGCAGACTGGAAAACTTTGATGAACAAATGTACATTTGCTCAAGGACAGAGGGTCAGAACTGTAGTTAAGAAGGATCATCACACCAATGGATCCTCATGTGGAAATTTGGATCTTTAAGTTTATGTGATTGGATTTTTTTTCTGTTGTAATGGATAAACTATGTACACTTTTTTAATTTTTATTTTTTATATTAATTACAGTTTATTTACTTTGTATCCAAGCTGTAGCCCCCTCCCTCCTCTCCTCCCAATTCTACCCTTCCTCATCTCTTCCTTTGCTCCTCTCCAAGTCCATGAAAAAGGGAGGTGCTCCCCCAATTCCATCTGACCCTACCTAATCCAGTCTCATCTGAACTGGCTGTGTTGTCCTTCCTGTGGTCCGGCAAGGCTGCTTTCCCATCCATGGGAGGCTGTCAAAGAGCTAGCCACTGAGTTCATGTCAGAGACAGTCCCTCTTCTCCTTACTAGGGTACCCACTTGGATACTGATCTGCCATGGGCTACATCTGAGCAGGGGTTCTAGGTTATATCCATGAATTGTCCTTGGTTGGAGTATCAGTCTCAGAAAAGACCCCTGGACCCAGATAGTTTGGATTTGTTGCTCTCCTTGTGGAGCTCCTGTCCTCTCCAGGTCTTACTATCTCCCCCTTCTTTCCTAAGATTCCCTGCGCTCTGCCCAAAGTTTGTTTATGAGTATATTATTTTTAGCTTAAAATAAATGGGGAAGATGCAGAGGAATTTTAATCCAGCAACATGGTTGCTAGGGCAAGGGATCACATCCAAAGACCTAAGTCTGTGTGATCCATATTAAAAATGCATATTCTAGTACACACCTTTAATACCTCTGTCTGAATATAGACCAGACATGGAATTTAGTACACACCTTTAGTCTCACAATTATTCCGCCTATACAATGTGTAGGGATAAAGAAGAAGCAGAAGTTGAGGGAATGATCAACCAATGACTGGCCCAATTCAACTCCAATGCCATTGGAGAAAGTCCACCCCGATACAATTAATGATATTCTGCTCTGCTTGCCAACAGTAAACTAGCATAACTGTTATCTGAGAGGTCATTCAAGAGCTCATAGAAACAGATACAGAGACCCACAGCCAAAAAGTAGGCAAAGCTTGTGGAATCTTGTGGAAGAAAAGGAAGAAGAATTGAAGGAGCCAGAAAAGTCAAGGACACCACAGCAAAACCTATACAATAAACTAACCTGGGCTTCCAGAGGCTCCCAGATACTGAACCACTGAACAGAGAGCATGTATGAGATGGACCTAGGCTCTCTCCACATATGTAGCAGATATGAAACTTGGTTTCCATGTGGCTCCCATACAACAGGAATCAGGGGCTGTCTCTGACTGATGCAAGACTTTGGATTCTTTTGCTTTAACAGGACACCCTTATCTAACCTCAAGAGAAGATGCACCTATTGCTACTGCAACTTGGTATGCCAAGGTGGACTGATATCCATGGAAGGCCATCCCTTCTCTGAGAAGAAAGGGAGAGAGGGTGTAAATTAATTAATTAATTAACAAAGCTCTAAAAAAGAAAGAAACAATTAACAGTACACTGGTGCAGCTCTATCAAACACATGACTGGTAACAACATTTTTATTAATACATACACTTTGACATAATAATTACAAAGGGAAATAAGATATCATTGTGATAACATGATTTCTTTTAATCTCATTGATGCCTTATGCTTTTGAAATTTCTATTTTGTATACTCATAAATCTGAATTTATAGCATTTTTTTCTGGTTAAAATATGCTTGAGTTTTATATGAGTACTTCTTATTGAGAAGCTTGCTGATGTGCTTTAGAAGGAGTGATTCTTCAAACAATTTATAAATAAGATTATAATTATAAACCACCATTTAGTGATTGTGAGATTTATGAATCTACTGACAGTCCTGTAGACTCAGCTGATTTATTTGTTGAAGCTTTCCAATATTTTGAAACAATCAAACTGACAGTTATAGTACTTAAATAAAACAACTAGCTTGTTGATACACAGACATTAGAGTATCATTAATTCTTAATCACTTGTAATGGCAACTAAACATTTTTGGCAGTAAAACACTGCATTTTAGGAATGATTGTTCTAAGGAGTGGTTTCTGAAACACTGCCATCTTGTGGCCTAGCTTATGATGTGAACTGCTGAACACAATCTCTAATGAGATTAATAAGTAATCAAAATTATTGCCATGGGAACCTATAGAATGAGAATAACCTATAACTTAATAAGGAAAAACCTTATTTTTCTCCCAGAATAGCTGTTGTAATGCAATAGCAGAAGCAGAAGGTATAAGGTATCCTACTTGCGTATACATTTATTATGAGGAAATAATTGAGGAAGAAATTCAGTCAATACTAGCTAATACTACCCAAGGGGTAAAGGCTTAACTTTTACTAAATCCAGTTTATCTCTGTACAGAAATTATTTATTAGGCATATTGAATATAAGCTAGGTCTTAGCAAGCAGACTCATTGACTGCCCTTGGCTTTAGATTGAAGAGCATCGCATTTGCAATATGATTTGAGCTATTGGGAATGTGATCTTATTGTGGTAAAACTGAGTTGTTTCATAATCCAGAACCCTATAAATTGTCTTACTGTTTCTTCTAATTAATTCAGACATACAAATAATAATCATATATACAATTCGCTTAAAGTCTGTTTGTGACTGACATTGTTTTTAATTTCTGTACTTAAAAACACCAATAAGAACAAAACCGCCAAATTAATCCTGTTTACAAAACAAAAAAAAGTTTAAATTTTTACCACTATTAAAGACAACTAAAGAATATTTGACATGATTTGTAAATACCTCTAAGACTGTTCAGTAGTTATTGGCAAAATCTACAGCTTCTATTTGGAGCTGTAGGCTCAGGGATATTCCAATGATGCATTGTGTTATTTAAGGTTTATGTTTAAAGGTTCACCCATTACACAAGCATTATATGAAGATATTCTAGACACTTAGTCCAGGGGAAGAACAGCTGCATGGACTTTTGCACTAAGAGGTTGCCTGGTAATGCACCAGGGGCATTTGACAGATCATGAACATAAGGAGAATATTTGTAAACACTGTTAAGATACGATTAGGTCCTCTGTGGTAACTGAAGCACAAGGAAGCATTTTCAAAGCAACTCTGAGTAAAATGCCCCCAAGCTTTGAGTACTGAAGTAGTTTTCAGAAAAATAAAAGCAAAACTCCTTATGCGGCAATCTTGCCCTTGCTCTCAAGACAGTCTTTTATTTCCTGCAGGGGAATTAATGTGGGCACTATCAATGAACTCAGCCTTGTAGTATCCCTCCCTTATATTTTTGCCAAGTGCTTTCTGTTTCTATGAGTCCAAACCTCAAGTGCTTTTACCATTTACATAGAGTCAGAGACAAACCTCTCTCTCTCTCTTTTTTTTAATTGAATCTTTGACCCTCTGATGGCATCAACAATAGTGGCCTTCCTCAGCATGTCTTTGAATACTAAATCAATGTTTAAAGTAAGACATGCAATAGATTGGAGTAGGAAAGAATGCTGTTATGATAAGGTTGAAATACTTTAACGACTGATATATGTCTTGTAAATCATCATGATTTTTATGATTTCATCTTGACATGCCATTTGATTTTGATCCAAAATGTGAAAGTTAGTATTTAGAAATAGAAACTCAAGCATGTTGAGAAAGGACACATGAATAAAAATATTGATGAGTATGCTACCAGAAAAAAAACCTGTTGTTGTTTTCTTTTTTATAAAAAAATATTCAACCAGATGTTAATTATTTAGTTCAGTTGTGAGTACACCCTTCAAATGAATGACAGGGCCCAGCAGCAATTACACACAAACATAATATACAACTAATAAAAATCATATGTGAAAATATCCTCTATCTTGTCTTAGTGTTCAGTATTCTAAAGACATTCTCTGTAAGAATCCATAGATATGAATTTTGGTATTATGCAACTATAATACAGTAAGTCATATAATTCAAGTTTGTGGAGAGCATGTCATTCTAAACATTTTAGGTATTTTCACTGAACATATAAACATAAATATATATTTTATATATATATAATTTATATATATTATATATATATATATATATATATATATATATATATATAAAGCCTGTATTGAAGAAAAGTGGTTCTGAAAAAAAAATAAATACAAGATGCTGAAAAGCAACAAGTATATATATGACTGTAGCACTAAGAAAAATTGAATCAAAGACACTTTTAAGTTAATGTATCTCATATATATTTTCTTCAGAATAAAAAAAATGTTGATGAACTGATCACTGGCTAATTCTGACATTGTTCTTTTTTAGTGTGAGTAACCCAATTGTAGAAGAGATGGAGTTCTAGAAATTATTTTCTGTTGGAATGCATATTAAACGTGCCCTGAAATTATCATTTTAAGCCTGCCTATGCAGATATGAAGCAATTCTGTTTGGTAACCAGAGAATACTAGTACATTACATATAAACTGTAACTAATAAAGTTATACTAACATGTTAAGATTTTGTGAAAAACAATCTAGAGTACAATGCATTTATTCTTCGATGCTGTTTCTTGCTAGGTCTCAGATAGTTCTAATCTGAAGTTAGAAATACAATTCAGTGAAAAATAATTCTAAATGAAAATGGGAGTTTTGATAAAAATCTTTTATTAAAATTAATCTAAAATCAGTATGTTCAAAGCACCATAATTAAAAAAAATAAATATTAGGTCAGGTTTAGTGAGGTTTTTCAAGTTGTTCATTTCCCTTCACACTACAGCTGGTTTACTGCTTTCACGGGTTAGTCTTCATGTTCCCCTTTTTGGCAGGTGTATGTAGAAAGAACAGCACATAGCACAAGTAAAGACCATACTATCCTGACTGGTGACAGTGAGTTAATCAAACTGATGTACGCTAAAGAGCATAAAGTCAAAGTATGAGCAGGTCCATGGGGCTTAGCTTATCGTGTACATGTCCATCTTTCTATTTTAAAGCTCTCTGTAAAATTAGTGTGCATAAAATCTTCTGCCTTTTACAATGTTACCAACTTCACTTAACTCCAAACTTGCCTAAAAACAGAAAAATAGATAAACTATTAATTTTATGTATTAGATACTACATGATTTTCTATAACATTCTAAGTTGTCTCTATTGTAATTCATATTTTTATATGTTAGAAACATGTTGATTGTAATGAAAGTTTTGTTTTCTAATACTTTAGAAAAAATATTTTATTTCATTTGCTCCAAAAACCCATCCAAAATATCTTAATCTCAAAATTATTGTCCAGAACCCATGCCCAGCACTTTTTACTTTTAGGCTGTTCACCTCAATTAACAATGAACGTCCATTTCAATAGCTCAGATTGAGGCCTGAGTCTGGTCCTTCTCTTATCAAGTTAACAAAGTTAACCAAGACAAACTTCTCTCTACTTTGACCATTCATATCTTTATCTCCTTTTTAAATAGTTACAACCAAAACAATGCAAAACTCTTTCTTCATTCATTAGGTAAACCTGTGTTTGCTATAGTTTGTAGCAAGTGTTCTCAAATAGTAGAAAATAATTGATTCATTCTTGCATTTGCCTGAATATAAGGGTTCTGAATTGAAATCAGTTTCCAGAATAAAATTCTTGCTACTATTACATATTGACTGATTTTCCCACTGACAACAGCAACTTTATACTGCCCTCATAAACAGCATGATGCCCAGGACTCAGGCAATTAAAATATTCTCAGAATATAAATGCAGGGTTAGTTTCAGTGAAATTGTTAAGTATCATGATGATAAATTATTGCACATAAAGCTGTGTGTCTATGTTCCCATGTGTGTGTGTGCCTGTAAGTGCTTAAAATGCAAAAACCAAATTTATATTCTTTGTGCTTTTCCAAAAGAAGGCATCTAACACAAGCAAGTCATTTAAATTCTTTGAATTTCTCACCCCAGAATGCTGTATTCTTTCAAACTACTTCTTATTTAACTAAAATCCCAGAGGCTAGAAGACTGCCAAGAAGTATAGTATTTCTGGCTCTAAGAACAAGGACAATTCCCCGAGTGAGGAATGTATTGAAAGTTGTTTATTATAAACACGAAGATGCTGAAACTCTATTCACTGTAAGACAAATTGAAATCCAGTGCACTTGAAGGTAAGCATTGCAGAAACAGCTGCAGCAGTAAACTCGTTGGAGTCTGCACAGTTTTAATGAGAGCATCAGAAAAAGTTGAATTTTGCTATTTTCTATCGGCTGTCAACAGCATCTATTCAATAGAGCTTTCTGCTATAGTAGAAAAGTTAATCATCTGGATTCATTGGATATTCCAATAAGCACATCATTATCATATAAATATACTCTGCACTGAAAAAATATTCTGTGTTGTAACTAGACAGTGCCTGCTCTTGCAAGGTCATCGAGGCTATATAGATCATGAATTTTGAGAAGTCCTAGTTTATGGTGGCTTACTGTTGAAGTGATTTCTGGAGCTATCATAGGGTGGACATTAGGAGCAGATGGTAATAGCATGCTTCTTAGAAATCTCAGTGATTAGAGCAGTGATTCTCAACCTTCTTAATGCTGTACGCCTCATGTTACTGTGACCCCAACCAAAAAGTTAGTTTGTTGCTGTTTCATAAGTATAATTTTGCTGCAGTTATAAATCATAAAGTAAATATCTTATATGCATGATATCTGATATGTTACACCTCTGAGTCAGATGACACCCCAAAAAAGGCCATAACCCCCAAGTTGAGAACTGCTGAACTAAGGGATGCAAATAGACCCATACTTATCACCCTGCACAAAAGTAAAGTCCAAGAAAAAGTGGGGAAGAGCCTTGAACTCATTGAAACAGGAGACAACTTCCAAGACAGAACACCAAGAGCTCAGGCTCTAAGATCAACAATCATGAAGCTAAAAATTTCTGTAAACCAAATTGCATAGTCAACAGAAGAAAATGACAGCCTACAGACTGGGAAAAGGTCTTCACCAACCCCACGTCTGACAGAGGGCTAATCTCCAGAATATATAAAGAACTGAAGATGTTAAACATCAACAAACCAAGTAATCCAATTTAAAAAATGGGATACAGAGCTAAACAGAGAATTCTCAACAGAGGAATATTGAATAGCAGAGAAACACTTAAAGAAATGTCCAGTGTCCTTAGTCCTTGCATCAGGGAAATGCAAATCAAAATTATTCTGTGATTCCATTTCACAGCCATCAAAATGGCTAACATAAAAAAAAAACAATTAAAAACACTTGCTGGAGAGGATGTGGAGAAAGGGGAACCCTCCTCCATTGCTGTTGAGTATGTAAACCTGCACAACCACTTTGGAACTCAATCTGGAGCTTTCTCAGAAAAATAGGAATTGTGCTACCACAAGATCAAGCTATAATACTCTTGGGCATATGTCCGAAAGGATACTCAACCATACTAAAAGGACATTTGTTCAACTACATTCATAGCAGTTTTATTCATAATAGTCAGAATCTGGAAACAACCTAGAAATCCCTCAACCTAAGAATGGATACAGATATTGTGCTACATTTACCAATGGAATATTACTCAGCTATCAAATACAAGGAAATCATGAAATTTGCTGGCAAATAGATGGAACTAGAAAAGATAGTCCTGAGTGAGGTATCCCAGAAGCAGAGAGAAAAGCATGGTATACACACACACACACACACACACACACACACACACACACACATATATGGATATTAAATATATAATATAGGATAAACATAAAAAATCTACTGACTTGAAGAAGCTAAATGGCAAGAAGGATCCTAGGGAAAATGTTTAATTCTTGTTCATAAAGGAAAATAGGATAGACTCTGGAAGCAGTAAAAGAGAGGAAACAAGATTGCAGCCTACCACAGATGTATTCTAAAAGACTCAAAACAATAGGGTATTGAAGCAGATGCAGAGACGCACAGCCAACTTTTGGAGAGAGTGCAGGGAGTCCTCTGGAAGAAGAGGGGTATAAAAAGACCTGGAGGTGTGAAGGACTTCCCCTATCAGTAGACTGGGGAAGAAAGATAAGGGATGGAGAGGAAGAAATTGTGAGACTGGGAGGAGTTGAGGGAAGGAGCTACAACTGGAATGCAAAGTGAATAAATTGTAAATAGTAATCATCATAATAATAAAGAGTAAAAAAATTTCAACTAAAAAAGGAAATTAATCACAAAAACAACATTCACATACAAAATTATTCTGCAGTTGTTTTCCTACTTATTGGCAGGGCATACAATTCACACAGGCTAAATCTGTAACAAAGTTCATTATCTGTTTATCAAAGGTTTGTACATGTAAATGTACAATGTGTAAAACTGAAGCTGTGTTCAAATGATAGATAGGGTCAGGTTTTTCTTTTTCTTTTTCTTTTTCTTTTTTTTTCTTCTTTTTCTTTTTTTTTAATTTTTTATTTAACTTTTATTAAATACACTTTATTCCTTTTGTATCCCCCCATAAGTCCCTCCCTCCTCCCCTCCCAGTCCCACCCTCCCCCCCTTT
>REGO01000366.1:308615-326327 GCA_010120015.1 Rhombomys opimus | reverse complement strand
AAGATGATCAATCCTCATTTAGAAAGACAAATGGATGTGTATTGAAGGTATGACAGGAATCTACCGTGAAAGGCATCTGAAAGACTCTACCTAGCAGTGTTTCAAAGCAGACAGTAAGACTCATAACCAAACCCTTGGCAGAGTACAGGGAATCATATGAAAAAAGGGGAGTTAGTATGATATGGAAAGGATAGGAGCTCTACAAGGTCCAAATATATCTGGGCACAGGGTCTTTTCTGAGACTGACACTCAACCAAGGACCATCTATGGATATAACTTAGAACTTCTGCTCTGATGTGGCCCGTGGTAGCTCAGTAACCAAATAGTTTTCTAAAGTAAGGGGAACAGGACTATTTCTAACAGGATCTCAAAGTCAAACTCCTTGACTCCCCCCCCCCCCAGGGGAGGAGCAGTCCTGTTAGGTCACAGAGGAGGACTCTACAGCCAGCCCTGAAGATACCTGATAAAACAGGGTCAAATGAAAGGGGAGGAGGTCCTTCCCTATCAGTGGACTTGGAAAGGGGCAGGGAGGATACCAGGGAGGGAGTGTGTGGTTGGGGAGGGAATGAGGGAGCGGGACACAGCAGGGACACAGAGTTAACAAAATGTAACTAAAAAGAAAAATAAAGTTAAAAAAAAAACCCAAATGAGATTTTTAGATAAATAAATAAATAAATAAATAAATAATCTCTTGGGAGCAATCCATAAATTTGGAGTTTTTTTTTGTTTTTTGTTTTTTTTTTTTTTTTTTTTTTTTTTGCCAGGTATATTTTTTGGAGAGAAATTTGGCAAGTATACTTTCAAAAACTAAATTTGGTATTTGACATTTTCATGCATGTATACATTGAATTGTGGGTACTTTCACCCTTTACCCTCCCTTATCTTTTTTCTGGTTCCATCAAACCATCTCCTCCCGATAAGTCTAATTTCTCTATTCATCTATTTTTGTTTTATGTTCTGACTTAATAAGTTTAACCAGGGCTATCTGTGTGATGAGTTTCAATTACCGTTTTTATAATTCGTAAAAAAATCATGAATGTAAACAACTCATGATAAAAATATTTCATGTAGTTTAGGGTGATGGCTTTACATTGACATGACATGCAACTCAAACATTTGCTAATGGAACCCTGATGAGGCTGGCCGACTGTTTTGGGGAGCATCTGTTTGGAGCTGTGGTGTGGGATGACTAGCTGGGAGGAAGGAAGGTTGTATAGGGCCAGATGAGGGCTTGTGGGAAGCATAAGTGGTCATGTGTTAATAAATTTTATTTATTCTGAAAAAAAATAATTAACATACTAACTTAAAATATTTTCCTTCTTTCTTCCTTCTTTCCTTTCTTTACTTCTTCCTCCCTTCCTTCCTTCTTCCCTTCTTTCCTTTCTAACTGAGAATTTGAATATGGAGCCTGGCATATGCTAAGCAAGCTAAACAACTACTCTGGCACTGAGATACATCTCCAGCTTCAAATCACATTTTTTTAAAGATTTCTTTCATTTATTTTATGTATATGAATGCTCTATCTGCATGCACACCTGCATGCCAGAAGGGGGCATCAGGTCACATTATAAATGGTTGTGAGCCACCGGATGGTTGCTGGGAATTGAACTCGGGACCTCAGGAAGAGCAGACAGTGCTCTTAACTGCTGAGCCATCTCTCCAGGCCCCCATATTATTTTTCCTGAATGGAAACCGAATGAAATAAAAGAAGCAAGATTACAGAAGAATGGAAGAAATATCTGTGAATCTTAATAGAGAAAAGTATTTTGTCATAAAGGAAAATACTGGGAAAACATCAGGTATGAACAGAGTTAGTTTTTTTGGCAACCAAAACAGGAGAGGTTTATGTCTATAACTCCAAGATCTGTGAATTTACACATTTTAGTGAAAATACATCCTAATAGAAACCAACTATAATACAATTCATCTTGAATCATATTTTGAATGAATAGCGAAAGAAAGGTCTATTTGTACCTTTTTAGGATATTTCCAAATATTTAGATAAGTAAAACTTTGATGTTAATCTAAAATGAATTAGATGCAAACTAAACTAACTAACTAACTACTAACTTACTAACTACACCTTCCTTGTTTGCTGTGTTGAAATACACAGAAGAATAACTTAATTGTCTGGTACAGGGTTTTGAAAACAGATTCTGTTCTCTATTTTTTAAAGTTTTAAAAAATTATTATTATTACCATTTTACAATTTATTCACTGTGTATCCCGGTTGTAGGACCCTTCCTCCTCTTCTCTGGGTCCCATTCTCCGTTCTTCTCCCCTACTCCCATGCTCTCTCCTAGTTCACTGATAGGGAAAGTCCTCCTTCCCTGGTATCTGACCCTAGCCTATCTGTCTCACCAGGACTGCTTGGAACTTCTTACTCCATGGGCTAACAAGGTCACCTTACTAGAGCACCCACATGGAGACTGAGCTGCCCACAGACTACATCTGAGCAGAGGGTCTTGGTCCTCTCCATGCAGGGTCCTTGGTTGATTCATGAGTTTCTGCAGGACCCTCTGGTCCCAGCTTTTATTTTGGTTTTGTTGGTTTCCTAGTGGAGATCCTGTCCCTTCTGGATCTCTCTCCCGCTTTTTCCCAAAATTTGTCCTCTGCCCAAAGTTTGGCTGTGAGTCTCTGTATCCGTTTCCATCCCCTGCTGGGTGGAGTCTTTGAGAGGGCACCTGCGCTTGGCTCCCGTTCTGTTCCCTCTCTTCTACTACTTATGATGTCTATTCTGTCTGCCCTTCTGAATATGGATTAAGATTCTGTTTTCAAACAGATGTTGCTATTCTTTTAGTCTGTGTCCATGATGAAAATTTATTTATCTTCATGAACCTCTTATCTCTCAACCAGTTTTATGTTCAGTACCATACTAACCAAGTACATGAATAACTGATGACAAAATATGGAGAATAATTTGAACTGGATTGTGTTTGTTATAAATTAGGGTGGATTGTTATGGATGTGCTTAGAAATAAAAGTAATTTGATATAATTACTTATATTTTATGTAAGTAATAAATATAATTGTATTTACTATAAATTAAGTAAAATCCTGTCTTTAAATTAAAAGTAGTTGCTTAAGCACAGATTTGTACTTCTGTAGAATCCAAGAGATGTTTATGGGGACCTTTAAATGTTTTAGCTAATTGTTTCTACTGGCACTTACAATTAAAACACTTGAAGCAGTTTTCTTGTAAATATTTGATTAGTTTAGTTTTAATTTTTAGTTTTAAATTTGTTTTGAGGCCCTACTACTAGAATCCAGAAACCTTGGTTTATTTAAATGTATGAAAACTTTTAAACCTATGCTTTAAAGCTCTTTAAATTGTTTAGATTTAGATTGCGATTGTTTCGCATTAAACATATTTTTCACACCAAATAATACTTTTCAAAACAATGTAGCAACAAAATAACTTCTGGGGGCATTCTGCTCTGTTAGTAGATCTCGCAGAGCAGCGCCTCACTCAGCCGTCATCGGAGAAGTTTCTCTGGCAGCAGCAGAACAAGCACCCACAGACAGACGTTATGCCTAGAGTGAAAACCTTGGGACCCTCAGCCCTAAATCAGGTGTCTCCATCAAACCCCTCTTCTCTGTGCTCAAGGAACCCTGTGGAAGGGTAGATAAAGTGTAAGAGTCAGAGGGGATGCAGGGCACCAAGAAAACAAGGCCTTCTCAATTAACATGATCAGAGCTCATGCGAACTCACAGAGGCTGAGGCAGCATGCACAGGGCCTGCATGGGTCTGCACCAGGTCCTCTGCTCGTCTATTGTGGCTTCTAGTTTAGTGATGTTACGGGATGCCTGAGTGTGTGAGCAAATGGATCTCTGATCCTTGTGACTCTCTCTATAGTTGTCTTGTTCAACTCTGATGTGTTAGCTTTTGTTTTATATTTATTTTATTTTATTTTATTTTATTTTATTTTATTTTATTTTATATTTATCCAGTAGAATCCTGTTGTCTTTATAATGAAAGTTAAAAAGGGAGTAGAATCCATTAGAGCAGGAGGTGTGGAGGAACTGGGAGTAGAAGCAGGGAAACAATAATCACTCTATCTGATGTGAAAAAAAGATCTGATAGACTAAGATCAGAAGGAAGGAGAGGAGGACCTCCCCTATCAGGTCACTTGGGGAGGGGCATGCGTGAAGAAGGGGGAGGGAGGGTGGAGTGGGAGGGAAGAAGGGAGGGGCTTATGGGGGGATACAAAGTGAATAAAGTGTAATTAATAAAAGTTAAAAAAATAAAAAAATAAAAAAGAGTACACAGCACAAAAAATCAAATTTATTTTCAATAAAAGAAAAAAAAACAGAAAAAACAATTTCTGTGTGAATGTGTGTGTGTGTGTGTGTGTGTGTCACCCATGTATCCGTTCACAGGACATGCACAAGTGCCTGCTGTTTTCCTTGGAGACGGGAATTACCCAGGGCACACGGTGCTCTGACCAATCTGTAATGTCTGATGGTTACAATGTGCTAATGATTCTCGTCTGATAATGCTTCTACTCCAACATTTACTTAACATTGTTGTTCTTGGAGGGAGGAGAAAATCTGATGAACCTTAGAAGGACCGGTGTAAATGAACACTCATGAATGCATATGATCCCTCCATCAATGTCTGTTTTTAAGAACACATTTTAATATTTCAAGGTTTGAAATCTATAATTGTAAAAAGGCTTAAAAGTTAGACAAGTCTAAATTGGCACAGTTCTTTATTTCAGTTAATTCATTTGGTGGATTTAACAGTATAGTTTTCACAAGTGATTGTTCATGTCACTGAGGCAAACATAATCTTTATTTGTGTACTCTTACCTGAAAATATGGGAATTGCTTAACTTTACTTGTTTTCTATGATGAATATTAAATAAAAAGTTGCTTTCCATTCAGGAAGGCATGTAGGACCACTACTTAGATGTAGTAGGTAGCAACCAATCTCTTGTTAAACAAATCATTATTTCTTCAAAATTATTCATTGCCCAGAAGTGCTGCTCTGGTCTGTTCATTGTTGCCTTTGTTTTTCTTCAGTTTTCTATATATTTTTTTAAAGATTTATTTTATTTCAATTATGTGTGCAGAGGACAGAATAGGTTGTTGGATCTCCTGGAGCTGGAGTTACTGGTGTTTGTGAGATGCCTTACATAAATGCTGAGAATCTGACTCAGGTCTTCCTCAAGAGCAATAACCCTCTTAGCCACGGAGCCATCTCTCCAGCCCCTTGGCTTGGCTTTCTGTTCTTTCCTGGTGTTCCGTCCATGGGACTGACACACCTCTCTGGCATCCATCATTCTTCTCTTACACAGGGGTTGAGCTCCTGGCTGCATCTCCCCAGAGGTCACACCCAGGAGTCCTTCTTTTTCAATCATCCTTTGCCTTCTTGGAAGAGACTTTGATGTTTCTATCATTCTCTCTCACTTGTCCACAGAACTGGTCTTTAGAAAATGGTCTTACCTGAATTTTCTTGCATTTCTGGGTCCTCAGGATTTTACATTAATTGTTTACAAAGATTTAAGATATTTGACAGTTTGATTGAAATTTTTAGCTTCCATTTCCTTTCCATTTGAAATCTATATTTTCTGAAAAGTTCAGAAAGATGGCCCTTTTAAAATAAAATCAAGAATTAGGAAATATAAAATACTAGTATTGGTTCAATAACATACATGTCACATTTTGTAATCACTCTTTGTATTAATCAGATGCCACATGTAATGTACTGTAAGTGGTTTAGTAAATAAAAGTGAAACATCATTCTCTGTGGAGGATTCCTTTTCTTATTTACATTATTCCGTCTATTTTCTGAGGGCTGAAAATATTAATTCAACACCTGCTTCAGCCTGGGAAGAGTGTCTACTGTTGTTGCTCTCTGTTGTGATTAATTTAGTAGCAAATAGTCTACCCCTGAGGGTGTGTCATGAATTACACCTATTTGCTATTATCCAATGTTTGGAGAAATTCACGAGGCAAAAATAATTTAGCAACTGACAAACAGTGCCAGATATTTCCTCTGTAATAGTGTCAGCTTAATTTACTCTCCATATTTCACAGAGAGCTGGAAATTTTACCAAGTAGAGATGTTTATATTTCTTTTCCCTGTACACATTATAGGGTAATATTTGCACTGGCTACTTAAAATGCAGTTATTAATTAACAGTCATTTTTGTATTCTTTTCTGGATTATGAAAAGAGTAATGGAAAATAAAATACATTTTATCTTTTCAGGGTTTTTATGATGCTCATAGCTTGTTGAGTGGAACTGAGTTTGATTTCAGGGTCAATAACCCACGATCTGATCTCACAGAGGAAAGCAGTGCCAGCCTTTAATGAGGTCCTAAGGGTTTGAGAAACCCTGCTTTCTGTGATGGCCATCGTGAACTTTTCAAGCTTCACTACAATCAGAAAGCCTGAGGTAAACTCAAACTGAAAAAGTTTTATCTGATATAGGAGTGCAGATAAATACCACCTATTTGTATATACATACATACATACATATATATATATATATATATATATATATATTAAGCTTTTGTTGAAAAAAAATGTCTTTTACCTGGTTTCAGTGAAGTAAATAACAAGTAAACATTACTGGTTTTTTGGGTTTGGACACACGGCATGTAGCATGAGAGGAGCATTCCTGCAATGTATGTGTGAGTGAGAATATTGATGGCAACAGCAAGCTATTAGTTACCGCTCTAGTTCCCCAAGGCTGCTGTAAATATACCATGCACTGGGTGGATAATAGCAGCCAAAATCTTTCTTTTACAGTCCTGCTGGCTAAGCTCTGACGAGAGGGTGGCTGAGCTG
The DNA here is from genome assembly GCA_010120015.1 of Rhombomys opimus. Taxonomy (NCBI): domain Eukaryota; kingdom Metazoa; phylum Chordata; class Mammalia; order Rodentia; family Muridae; genus Rhombomys; species Rhombomys opimus. The sequence continues at coordinate 319,529 of REGO01000366.1, read as the reverse complement.
TGCTCCCTCTGAAGTTCTGTGGAATCCTAGCTTGCTCTGCTTCCTTCCTGTGTTTGCTAGAAGTGCTTGACATTCCTTGTCTTGAGGCTTAAAATGGCCAACACCTGCTTTGATCATTACATAGTGATTTCTCTTTTGTTTTTGTTCCTGCAAATTTGTGTTTCCCCATAAGATATGTACTGCTGGATACAGGGCTCGTTCTAACCTACATTTGATCATATTTTTTATTCGATTTCATCTTCAAAGACTTCTTTTGAATAACATCACAATCATGGGGTTTTGTTGTTAGGAATTCATCACACCTATTTGGGCTACCTAAGGCAATCCACATTTCTCACCTAATTGCAATATCAAATCTGAGAAGCTGATAGTTATTTGGGAGAAAATACATGATGCAGGGAGAGTAGAAGAAAACAAAATATGTTATTTATTAATGAGAACAGTTTTTTTAATGAAATTCAGTGAAGTATTCAAATCATAATAATGGCTATATCATTGAGTCGAAATTATATTTTATGAAGAGACTTAGGTTCTAGCCCTGTCTGTTACTAACTAGGTTGAAAGGAGAATTACTGTCATTCTATGCAACTTGGGAAAAATGCAGAATTATTGAAGAGAAAAAGAGAAAACTAATAAGGAAAAAGTGTAGTAGCATATGGTTTAACCTGATCCATGGTAGGTGTGTGAAAGAATATGGAATTTGAGTTTGCAAATAAAGGTAAACTAGTTAATATTGTAGAAAATGATTCAATAGTAAATCTTTTTAAAGATTTATTTATTATTTATACAGTATTTTGCCTGCACACCAGAAGAGGGCATCAGATCTCATTATAGATGGCTGTGAGCCATCATGTGGTTGCTGGGAATTAAACTCAGGACTTTTGGAAGAGCAGCCAGTGCCCTTAACCTCTTAGCCACCTCTCCAGCCCCTCAATAGAAAATCTTATAACATTTTAATTACATCAAGTACTGAGGAATGTGTATTGAAAAGTATTTTGATCTTAGCCATTTTAGGGGTGTAAGATTTTGATTTGCATTTTGCTGATGACTAAGGATGTTGAACATTTCTTTAAGTAACATTTCTTGATATTCTTGGCCATTAGAGATTCCTATCTCAAGAATCATCGATTTAGTCTGTATCTCATTTTTTAATTGTGTTATTTGGTTCATTGAAGTATGGTTTATTGAGTTCTTCTGTCGGATGTAGGGTTAGTGAAAATCTTATCTCCTTTGTAAGATGCTTGTTTGTCTTTTTGAGGTACCCTTCTGAAGGAGGAAGGGTAACACTCTTCCATTGCTGGTAGGAGTGAACACTTGGAAATTAATTTGACAGTTTCTCAGAGAACTGGAAATGGTTCTAACTCAAGACCTAGCTATATCACTCTTTGCCATATTTCTTAAAGATGCTCCACTGTCGCGTGCGCTCCACCAGCAGTAAGGACGCAACACTCTAGGATTCTTCTGATCACAGTTTATTGGGGAAACAGCTTGAGTTATAGATGTGAAGTGGAAGACCCCAAGCTGGAGAGCGGGTACTGCTTAAGTAGAAACCCGGATCGCGTGATCTTCTCTGATTGGGTGTGCAGGCTGCGTGGCCATATTTAATTGGTCTAACCAGGATCCCTCATTAGCAAATGCCGAGGGCGGTTTGGCACAGGGTAGCGCAAGCGTGCTGACTTGTTTACCGCAAGGTTGAATCTTAGTGGACCCGGACGCCAGCGCCATCTTGTAATGGCGCCTGTATGGCTCCCAACATCTCCCCCTTAATTTTATATTAAAGCAACAATGGACTATTTTACCGATCCAGTCTCTCATTCTACTGAGTAGATGATCAAGGAGGTTAAGTCCAACAAGGTCCTCAGCTACACCCTATCTTGTGCAATGGATGAAGTCCCAAGAAGTGCAAGGGCTGTAGGCTAAGCTTGATCAGTGTACATTGACCTCCTGGTGCCATGGGAACCTGTGCCCTCAGAATGATCATATGCAGTGACTGAACAAAGACTATTGCTTCAATAGTGATATCCAAACATGAGGGGATGTTCCTTGCTCCAGAGCAAGCAGCGCCTGTGCCACCAACATTCTATCACGACAATGTTGTCGAAACAATCTGCACACCAACCAAAGCCCCATCACCAATCCACAGCATAATAAAGCTCCAGCTATCCCTACCCCCACCCATTCCTTGAAGAGAAAGCGGAGGAAATCCAAGAGGTAAAATCATCCAAGGTGACAGGTTCTAGGCGAGTGCTATTAAGGTTCAGGATCTTGATCTGTAATTGTTGTTGTAATACTTCCAACTCCTGGGTCCAATTTCCCCTCAAATACTGGGACATCTATCTTTATGCTATCTGCAAAAGAATCATTATTATAGGGTATAGGAGTTATGCAGAGCGCCTTTGTAAGCTTCTCCCCCCATACCCCGGGCACTTCCCGATTATATAGGAAACCACATCAGCCAATCACAGCCAACCACGCTCACTCATCAGACCTGCAGCAGGCAGCCAATGGGCCAGTGCCATGCTCGCCTTGACCAAATAAGGAGTTGTTTATCACGAGAGCACTCGCCGTCGGGATGGAGGAAGGCGGAAACTGGTGCCATCTTTAGGGCGCGGCACATGCAGCTCTCCACAGTTCCCCCTTTTTGTTTTAGAAGGAAACAGGCGAGAGTAGAGGTCTGATCTCCGGCAACCAACTCAGGACCTTGTACGGACTCTGCATCAGGCCTCTCAGCCCAAACAGAGCCCAACCCATCCAGTACCATTTTTTCGGAGGTGGGAGGTAGAGAGAGAATTAATTGGGGAAGGGTAGTACAAACCCGCATGCTATCAGACATGCTCTCCATGACATCACTATCAGCAGTCAGTGAACCTCACGTGCAGTGCTCAGCTGTGCAGCCTGAACGTGACGATTTAAAATTTCATGGCGGCAAGCCATGCTTGAGGGGATTGTCTGGCTTCTACTGCTGCAAAGGCTTGTGCAATCATGGCTTTGGCATGATGTTGACATTGCTGCATATGGCACATAAATCACACACACAACACTCAAGCACAACACATCATTGTTGCCTAGACCCTTAATCCCGCCCCTTCCTTCAGGTGGCTAAACGTTGCAGAAATCCAGGACGTCAGGCTCTCAGCAATAGAAGGATCTACATGAGTGGAATTCACTGTCACAATGGCCAGCCTCAAATCTCTAAGGAGGTGTTCAAAATCCTGAGACCAATTGCCGAGTAACTGTTGAGATAAGATCTTAGACAGGTTAGCAGCTTTGGTGAAATTATGAAATTGAACTGAGGTTACACATAACCCTGGGTACTTCCATTCACAGCCTAATTGAGCAAACTGCCAGAGAGTATCTATCTGTTTTTGCATCTACTCACCTGCTATGTCCACCACATGTGACTTGTGATGGGCTCCCCGCCAGGCACCTTGAGGGTGTGTAAACCTTCTCTGCATGCCCACACCTGTGAGCACTTGAACTGCAGCTGCTAAGCCAGCATTAGTCAGAGGCCCTCCACCATTTTCTACTGCCTCACTACACCTCTGGTCTTCAAGACAGCCCCTCACCAGTTTCCAGATAGGTCTTACGTCACCTTTAAGGCTTCTCTGTTCAAAAGCAAAGTCTAAATCTTTTCCTAGTTTCTCCCACAAAGAGACCGTAAGATTCCCGGAGACTGCGAACCATGGTGCAACAGTATCGCAGTCCTTGAGAAATCTTTCTAAGGTGTTTTTCTTAATCTTTAAATTCTTAGAACGAAGCAGCTCGTTAAGAGCCAAAAATATTGGGTGCGAAGAGGACTCTCCCATGGTTTCACTTTTGAGCCAGATTTGGCTCCACTAGTGCCTGCTTCCTGGCAACCTAAAGTTTGAGCCAGATTCAGCTCGATTAGTGCCTACTTTCTGGCAACCTAAAATAGCCTCTATGTACCGAGGACCTTCCCCAATTTCCTGGGGTTGTAAGCCCTTTGTCGACAGTTTCCTCTTTACTTGTTTTTGATTCCTTTTTATTAGGTTTAGGCCTCTTTTCCCTCTTGTCTGATTCTGACATGCTGTCCTGGTGATCCTCCAATAAAGGGTCTATTCCCCCAGTCAGCATACCTTTCAGCAAGAGTCTTGAATTCGATTCGTCCCCTGTGTCAGTTCTGAATCTTCCCTAGAGGGGGTCTCCGCCTGTGCTCTTTCAGATGTTGAGTTCCCAGGTTTCAGCACCAGTTGTCGCGCGCGCTCCACCAGCAGTAACGACGCAACACTCTAGGATTCTTCTGATCACGGTTTATTGGGGAAACAGCTTGAGTTATAGATGTGAAGCGGAAGACCCTAAGCTGGAGAGCGGGTACTGCTTAAGTAGAAACCCGGATCGCGTGATCTTCTCTGATTGGGTGTGCAGGCTGCGTGGCCATATTTAATTGGTCTAACCAGGATCCCTCATTAGCAAATGCCGAGGGCGGTTTGGCACAGGTTTGGCAAGCGTGCTGACTTGTTTACCGCAAGGTTGAATCTTAGCAGACCCGGAAGCTGGCGCCATCTTGTAATGGCGCTTGTACGGCTCCCAACACTCCACTATACCACAAGGAAACTTGCTCAGTTATATTTATAGCAACTTTGTTCATAATAGCCAGAAACTGGAAACATCATAGATGTCTCTCAACTGAAGAATGGATAAAAAATGTGGTACATTTACACAATGGAATATTAAGAAATTGGCAGTCAAATGGATGGAAATCAAAAAGATCATCCTGAGTGACATAACCCATGCTCAGAAAGAGAAACATGGTATGTACTCACTTAGAAGTGGACATAGCCAAAAAGTACAGGAAAACAACACTGCAATCTGCAGACCCAAAGACATTAAGTAAAAAGGATGGCCCAAAGGAATAAATATCACTGGAATGGGGAAATAAATTAGACATCAGGAGTGGATGGAGGAAGGCAACAGGGTACACACACAGCTGGGGAAGGGAACAAGAGTAGAGAGGATAGATGGCAAGAGAACTGGAAGATAGGACTGGAATGGGTGTGTGTGTGGAGGTAGCATCTCTAGGAGGAGCTAGAAACCTATGACAATGAAAACTCCCAGGACTATATGAGGATGACCGTATCTAAGCCTTCTGGAACTAGAGGATATAGAACCTGAAACAGCCACCTCTTTTAACCAGGTAAGATGTCGAGTGGAGAGATGGAGACACAAACCCAGCCACAAAACCTTTGTCCCACAATTTTACCTGCCTATAAGATGCGCAGGGATAAAGAGGGAGCAGAAATTGAGGGAATGGTCAATCAATGGTTGGCCCAATTGAGACCCACACTGTAAGAGAGAGCACACTCCTGGCACAATTAATGATATTCTGATATATTTGCAAAGAGGACACTGGCATAACCGTCTTCTGAGAGGCTTCAGCCTGCAGCTGATGGAATCAGACGCAGAGACCCACAGCCAAACATTAGGTAGACCTTGGGGAATTTTATGGAAGAGGGTGAGGAAGGATTGCAAGAGCCAGAGAGGGCAAGGATATTAGAAGAAAGCCTACAAAATCAACTAAGCTGGGTCTATAGGGGATGGGAGTCTGGACTGCCAACCAGAGATGGAGCTAGTCAACCCTATATGTGACAGATGAACAGCTTAGCCCTCATGTGGAATCTCTAATAACTGGAACACGGGCTGTCTCTGACTCTGTTGCCTACCGTAGGATTCCTTTCCCCTATCTGGGCTGCCTTGTCTAACTTCAAAAGGGAGGCCTCCCTTTCTCCTCTGAGGGGTATAGGGAGAGGGAAATATGAGAGAGAGTGACTCAGAGGGGAAGCTGTGATAGGAATATAAAGTAAATAATAATTAATGTAAAAAAAGAAAAGTATTTTGTATAAAATTGCTTAATTAAGGATTCTGGAAATAAATTTACCCTGGAATTAATTTTTATCATAAGTCTGAACTGAATGATTAAAAAAAAAATGGTCAAAGCCACAATTTCTAGCAATTGGCTAATTCAAATTTTATCTTAACTATGTTAATTTCCTTCAAAACATCTAACTCTAGGTTGTGGCTTTAGTACAATTTTAGAACTTTTCTATAGTTATGCCTGCTTGAGAATTCCTGGATTCAATCCCAAGCACTGCAAAATAAATAAAACCACAAGAACAATATATGTACCCTTTCTGTATTTTTTTTCCTGTCATCAATTTGTATGTAGTTATAGAGATATATCAATGATAATATTTTATAAACATGTACATAAGAGCTAATATATGGATTAGAGATATTTTGCAAAATAAATTGATAAGGAGGAAAAATAAGAAATAAACAGTCGGAATTCAATAAAAGAATGCTTGAACAGAAGAGTCAATGGTCTGTATGAAGTCGATGATTATATGACTTTACCACGTTTTTTTGTTATTCATGTTCAACATACCCATGTTTTAAGTGAAGGAGTAAGGTAGATGGAATAAGCCATCTAACATTGAAAAGAGACACAGCACAATAAATTCAAATACAAGTGAAGTTCATAACTCCATGGAGGAAGGAAAAATAATCAGTGTAAATGCTTTAGATGCTATTGTGGAATGTCAATCGACAAGCCCTAAGCATAAAATATCAGGAAAATATCTTACTCACTTGCCTTGTGGTTAGAGGTGTAGCAGTAGCAACAGAACTAACTTTTGTGAACTATAGAACTGTATCTTCTAGGACACTACTTCTGAAATAACGAAAGGGTCCACTTAATCATTACCAAAAGCAATTTACATGAAGAAATGTAATATTCCTTCAGATTAGTGCAAGGCAAATGCTACAGAAAAAAATATTCTAGAAACTGAAATAATGAAAACACCCATGTCATTCTTTGATTAGTTTACTTTATCTTATATGAAATCATTTCTCTGAAATATCAGCCACAAAATAAAAGAACAATTGAAACATTATCTGTGAAATGGGCAAAGAAAAATCCCACATCTTCTCCATACAATCACATGTTTTTAAAAAAAAAATCAATAGAGAAGAATGTAAATCATAGCAAGCAATCTGGCTTTATGCCTTTCTGAAATTATAAATGTTTTTTTTTTCTCTCTCTCTAATCTCTCATTTAAACAATGCGGAGAAAGCTACATTCTTCCAGGAAGATAGATCTAGACAACTAGGGGTCTTCACTTCTCCTTTATCTTACCTATCTGAGTTTCTACTTTAATTCCCAAGCATCTCATGATAATTCAGTATCCATGACAACTAAAAGCAGAATGTGATAGAGCTCAGTTTACCCTGACAACTCTGGGAGAGAAGTTTGAAAGCAGTTGGGAGTGGCAATGGAGAGGTTGGTCATGAGAGAATTGCTTCTGTAATGCCACTGAAGCTGTCTACATCTTGCTGGAGGACTCTGCACATTTGGTGTGCACATATCATCTAATCACCTATTGTGAGCAATCTTTAGGAACATGGCTGTACTGGCCTTTTAGGGAAAGGAATACAGACATATGGCGAAACCCTGTTGGATAGAAGGAATCTCATGCATTTTTATTGGGGAGCATGACAAAGCCTCTCCAACTGTTACATGACCAGAGTAAATGAACTCTATGCAGGACAGAGGGCTGGAAAAGTCTCCGTGGGATTCCACAGTATCCTCAGAGTGTGATTTGACACTCTGCTATGTATTTTTTAAGATCACTTTCACTAAAGTGAAAGGTGTGATTTCACTCAAATAACTATATTTGTTGTATTCTAAAATAGTCTTTAGCTAAATGAATTTTTAAAAAAGTTATTATTATAATTTATTACAATTTATTCAACTTGTATCCCGGCTGTGTCCCCATCTATTGTCTTCTCCCAGTCCCACCCTCTCTCTCTGTTTTTACCCTATGCCCCTCCCCCAGTCCGCTGCTAGGTGAGGTGGGTATAAAACTACAGTGTTTAAGTTCTGGTTAAATTTTCTATGAATGCTGAAATATATAAAAATTCCTAACAAATTGCACTTTTAAAATTCCCATCAATATCTTGAAACATATTTTTAGATAGCACATTAACAGAACTTCATGAAAAGCAGTAATCTGAGTTGATAGGGTAGACAAACTTTCCGTTTGCTGGACTGTGACAGTATTTGCCTGCTTCCCGGTGATCCATCCAATTAACAACTCCTTTACTGCTCAAAGTGTTCCAGTTTGGACGAGAATTTATGTCATCACTCTACTAATATGCCCACATACTCAATGCCCCACTGCTTCAGAGACTTACTTAGGAAGAATTTATCTGTCCTGTGCCAAACTGTTTATATTAGCTACACTTGTTATTGTAACCATGCACTTTAATTAAGGAGCAAATAAATTGGCTCCTATGACTTAAGAAACTCTAAACTCGACTTTAAGCTCCTGTTGAGTGATTAGTAACTAACAATGCAATTCAAATGGTGATGTATGCAAAAATATGAAATGCGTTATTTTTTGTAGTTTTAAAAAATATTTTGTTTTACTTATGTTTCAAAGATTTGAACATATTCAAACTCCTCTTACAATTCCTCCCTTACCACACTCTCAACACTCATCTCTTCTCACTCAACTCTGAGATTACTTTTTGGCTTCCTTCCACCTTTTTTTTTTTTTTTTTTTTTTTTTTTTTTTTTTTTTTTTTTTTTTTTTTTTTTTTTTTTTTTTTTTTTTTTTTTTACGTGTGTGGTTATTGTTGAAAATAGACTTTCTCACATAATGATATCAGTTTTCCCTCTTTCTACTACTCCCTGTTCCTCCCCAATTTCATTTTCATCTGGATCCATGCTCTTTATGTCTTTTATTATAAAACAAACAGGGTTTTAAGGTATAATAACAAAATGTAACAATATTAAATGTAATAATATATATTGCATAGGAGTTGGACAAGACAAACAGAAGGAAAAAAGTCTATGAGAAGGTACAAGAATCAGAGAACTACTTGTTTGCATCCATAAAAACACTAAGCTGGTGTCCATAATCTATTGGAGCTGGCACAGAATGTGTATGTTAGTTTCTTATTTTGATATTTGTGTTAAGAAATATAAAGCATAAAGTACTTGTTACTCACTACTGATAATCCCTTTTATGTTATCAATAGTCTAATTCATTATTATTATTATTAGTTTTTTATTAATTTTCTATCCTGGTGGTAGCCCCATACCTCCTCTCTTCCTTTTCCCTCCCTCCTTGCCTATTCCTCAGAGAAAAGGAACACCCTTTCCCAATCACCTCAGCTCACCAAATGGCATCAGGACTGAGTATATCCTCTTTCCCTGTGGTCTGGCAAGGCAGTTCCTGAAGGGAGAAGTGATCAAAATACTAGCAAGTGAGACCCTGTCTAAGTCTGATGCAGTCGCCATGAATGTCCAAGAAGAACTTAAAGAAGTGCTCAACTTCCTTAGTCACAGGGAAATGCAAATCAAAGCAATTCTGAGATTCCATCTCACACTGGTTAGAAAGGCTAAGATCAAAATATCAAGCAACAGCATAAGCTTGCAAGGGTGTAGAGAAAGGGGAACACTCCTCAGTGTTGATGGAAGTTTAGGTTTTACAACCACTTTGGAAATAAATCTGTCACTTTCTCAGAAAATCTGTAAAAGCCTTACCTCAAGACCCAGCTATAACACTCCTGGATATATACCCAGAAGAAGCTCCACCGTACAATACAACGAAGACAGTTGTTCAACTATGTTCATAGCAACTTTATTCGTAATAGCCAAAATCATGAAACAACATAGATGTCACTCAGTAAAGAATGGATAAAGAAACTTTGGCACATGTACACAATGGAATACTACTAGCTAATTAAAAACAAAGAAATCATGAAAATTGCAGGCAAATGGATGGAACTAGAAAATATCATCTTAAGTGAGGTAACCCAGATCCAGAAAGACACACATGGTATGTACTCACTTATAAGTGGATTTTCACCATGTAGTACAGGATAAACATACTATGAGGCACAGACTAAAGGTGGTAAGTAACCAAGAGGATTCAAGGGAGGATGCATAAATCTCAGTTGGAAGGTGAGATAGAAAAACAGAGGTAATGAGAGAGGAAACAAGCTAAGAGAGGGGGCGCAGAGAGTTAAGATAGTGTAGATCAAACATGAGGGAAGAAAGGAAGAGAGGACAGAAGGCCTGTAGGGAAAAGAGAAACTGAAGGATTGGGTATCTCTGTGACAAGATAGACACCTAAGTGAGGGTAGGCTCCTGGAGGATAAGAGGGGGATTCAAGCAAGGACTCCTAGTAGCAGAGGCCATAGAGACTGAAGAGGACACCGTTTAACTAGTCTCCTAGTAGAGGGAGGAGAAAACCAACCCACCCACAAAAACTTAGACTAAGAGGGAATGCCCAGCAAATGCCTGGCCCAACAAAAGACCCACCCTATGAAAGAGTGCCAATCCCTGACACTATGAAGAACACTTTGCTAAGCTTGCAGACAGGAGCCTATCCGTGTTGTCCTCTGAGAGACTCCACCTAGCAGCACCTCATAAGAGATGCCGAGACTCACACCCAAACATTGGGTGATGCATAGGGAGTCTTGTGGAAATGTGTGAGGAAAGAGAAAAAAGACAGGAGTTCCACAAGAATACCAACACAGCCAACTAACCAGAACCAAGAGAGACTTGCTGAGCCTGAAGCATCAACCAAGGACCGAGCAGGAACTGGACATAGGCCCCCTTCAGTGATGTAGCAGGTAGGCAGCTCAGGCTTCATGACGGTCTGATTTATTTGTGATTGTTAAGAGTTTTACCGTATTTCCAGATTATTAAATACTGTTCCAATTTAAACTAATTTGAATGGAATACTGTAGCTTAGCATTTCACTCTCTGTTTTTCTTTTTTTTTTCAAATTTTTTATTTAACTTTTATTAATTACACTTTATTCCTTTTGTATCCCCCCATAAACCCCTCCCTCCTCCCCTCCCGGTCCCACCCTCCTCCCCTTT
>REGO01000366.1:271403-308425 GCA_010120015.1 Rhombomys opimus | reverse complement strand
AGCAAGCCAGATCCTCAGCCTTAGCCAAATATGGAGTTGTTTGTGACAGAGAGCACTCACCATCGGGAAGGTGGAAGGCGGAAACCAGCTCCATCTTTAAGGCACGGCATTACGCAGCTCTCTACAGTTCCCCCTTTTTGTTTTAGATGCGTCAGGCAAGAGTAGAGGTCTGATCTCTGATATTAGAAATAAATTGGGACTTTGTACCAATGTTCACCAAATTACGATATCTCTTTTCACTGTTCCAGAGAAATCCATGAGTACAGAACACTGTTGGGCTCATAGCACACTTTGTGTAATAAGGTTTTGTTTGGGAATCTTTGATGCCATAATATTTTCACTGTTCAAATGTGTTCAGTCTTAGTAACTCTCTACTCTCAGTTTCTCAGCAGGGAAGAAAAATTGGCTCTACTTCCACACATCTTGGCTTACAAGAGATGAAAAAAATGTTTTCAGTCACACTACATTTACACCTCCTGTCATTTTCAATAAGTGTTTTTCTCAAGCATAAAAAAAAAATGTACAGCCACTAACAACATACAATTAGAGTAGGTTTAATATATTTATAAAACCATGTCTCTATGAGACAAAATCATTTCCCTCAACTGTAAGCTATGACTTGGTTTCATTCTGTATGTTTTTTGATACCTCACAAGGCTGCTTTTGCTTTCTACCAGTTCTAACCAATTGTACAATGTTGCATAGGATGATTTTACTGCAACAACAACAGTTTTTCACAGACTGAAATATTAGGGATTTTCTCAGCTGTGAGTACTCAGAAAACTTTACCTCCTCGTCTTAAATAAGTTTTTTTTTTTTTTTTTTTTTAGTAAGAAAGTATATGGTGACAGTTGATGTTGGATTCACATTTCAGTGATATCATCAGAAATCAGGGTACTCTCTGCTCTTTATTAATTCCACCTAATAAACATTTATGAACACACATTATATGATTTTTAAATTCCATTTCTTATATGCCATTTAAAATAATACACTTGATTATTAGAGAAATTTTAAGCTCACAGCAAAGGTAAACTTATGAAAGCAAAATTTCCCATCTCTGTCCTTTTCCCAAACTTAACACTAAACTACCAGAGTCTCCAACAGAATCACACATTTATTAAAACTGATAAAGTTACATTGGTGCATCCTTTCACCCAAAGTCAATAGTATAGGTTAGGCACAATTTCGGCGTTAGTGCGTTTTATATACTTGAGCAATTGAATAGTGGTATTTATTCTTTGCAGTATCATGCAGAGGCATTCCACTACCCTTAAAGTTCTCATACCCCTCCCTCCAACCACAAGCATCCTGAAATCACTTTACTTCATTTTATTTTATCCATACTTTTGTATTTTCTGAACTACCATGTAGTTGAAATCAAACAGTGTGTAACCTTTTCAGATTGAGTCATTTTATTTAGAAATACACATTTAAATTTCCTTCATGTCTTTTTATGTAGGTATAGTACATTTCTTTTTAGCACCAAATAAAAATTTATTGGATATGCAATGGTTTATTTGTCCATTCATCTACTAGAGCACATCTTGGTTGCTTTAAAGGTTGGCAAATATGTGCAAAGCCACTATAGCCATCTCTGGGAAATTTCCAAGGGGAGTTATGTTTTCAACTAAAACACAGAGCAGCACAATTGGTAGGTCATGGCAAGGTAAAGTCCTGTTCCTAAAAAGGGACCAATCTATTTCCCCCCTAGGGGGCTATGGCATTTTGTATGTCCACAAGTAATGAATGGATTCCTGTTCTTTATATCTTCGTCTAGCTTGTGTTGTCTGTATTGTCAATTCTGGATGCTGTCATAGGTGAAGGGTTGAGCCTCACTGTTATTCTAAGTGATAACATAGTTACATAGCCTTAAAAATATGTGCTCATCATTAAATGACAGCTGCCAACTGTATAATTTATTTTGTGAGTCGTGTATTATTACTTTTGGTACAAATATGAGTTTTGTTGTTGCTGAATATTAGAAGATTTTTTTTTCATATTTTGGACAACATAACTATAACAGATTTTTGTAAGTATTTTCTTTCATTCTGTTAAAAGTATTTTCAGTATTTTGATTAATTTCTCTTTTTTACTTCTTTTCCCATGGATCATGGCCTTCACGTTCTATCCAAAATATCATTCCTCAGCTGAAGAAGAGGTCTTACCCCTACAGACATGAATTTTCTAGTGTTGTGTTTAGGACTACAGTCTACTGAGGCAATTTTATTGCATAGTTTAATGTCTGTAATTTTAACATATATGTAAAATTATCATGTTTTGGAAAAGCTTACTGCTGGTCCACTTTTAAAGCTTTTGTTCTTTGTGAAAAAAAATGAGTTGCCTCTTCATAGAGTTCTCTGTGTTCCATTGATCATTTTGAATATTTTTAAGTCATGTACTATCTTGATTATTATAGCTGTATTGTAATTCTTGTTTAAGATATGTCACTCCATCAACCCTGCCCTCCTTTAGTATTCTATTGACCATTCTTAGTATTTTGTGTGTTATATAAATGTCATAATCAGCTTTGTTAGTATTTCTGAAGCAACATCCTTATCTATTCCTTGAAATTGGTTGAGTCTATATACAAGCCATAGAAAACAGTTCTCTCAATATCATCTTCCACTATGACAAGAAAAGTTTACAATTGTACTAGTACCTCTTTGTTGAGAAGTAAAATCATAGTTGTCTTCGCAAACTACTTTGATTTATATCACACTGTTCAGCACTGTTCTTATTCACTCTGAGGGAAATTCTATATTGTATGCTACACTTGCAACATTTAAATAGTGAAATAGAAGAGGAGAGAAATGATTGAAAGTAGCAGCATAAAAGAAAACCTACAGATTTTGGAGAAGGATAGAACCAACCCCTGCAAGGTGGCCTCTGATCGCCATGCTCAAACCCTGACATGGGATAGCTGTACACATACATACAAAGACAATAAGTGAATAAAAATGTACCAGAGACATCATTGTTTTTCACAGACAAAGATAAAAGAAGTGGATGGGAGTTTGTAGCCAGGTTTTACTCATGATAAGAGAGCTAATTTTTTTCTTTTTAAAATTATTATTATTATTTACAATTTATTAGCATTGTATTCATTGTAGCCCCCTCCATCATCTACTCCTGGTCCCGCCCTCCCTTTTTTTTCCTCTTCTATCTCTCTTTCGTGGTCAACTGACTCAAGAAGTCCTCTTCCCTTACTGTCTGACCTTAGTCTATCGGGTCCCATCAGAACTGCCTGGACCCTCTTCCTCTGTGGGCTGGCTAGGTCACCCCACCTGGGAGAAGGGACCAAGGAGCAAGCAGCAGAGTTCATGTCAGAGATGTCTCTTCTCCCTTCACTAGGGAGACCACATGGAGACTGAGCTGTCTATGGCTACATCTGAGCAGAGCTTCTAGGAGCTCTATGCATGGTCTTTGGTTGATGCATCAGTCTCTGCAGTCCCAGCTGGGCCCTGTTTGTTTGTTTGTTTGTTTGTTTGTTTGTTTGTTTGTTTATTTATTTATTGCTTTGCTTTGTTGGTCTCCCAGACTCCTGTCCCCTCTGGATCCTTTTATTTCTCCCTTCTTCAATAAGACTCCCTGCACCCTTTCCAAAGTTTAACTGTGAGTCTCTTAAAAAAAAATTGAAGACTCCTACCTCACTTTGAAACAGTTAATACAAGTATACTTTTCTTCATGTTTGATCAAGCATAATTGCCAGAAGACACAATGGCCATTATTTTATTCTGCTGATGATCTAAAGATGCAAAGGGAGGCATGAAGTCCAGAATATATTGTATACAAATGTAGTGAGCAAGAATGTGTACGTTCACTAAATGAACTGCCTCTTTCCAAAGAGCTTACGCTGCTAACAGTTTTAACAATGAAAGAACACACACAATTCATGGCTATAAAAATTAAAAGCCATATATAGTAATAATGGATGGCTAATTAGAACACAGAGACAAAAGGTGAACTTTAGCTTCTGGTGCAGCATTATCTCAGCTCCAGAAACAGTGTCAGGAGTTGTTTTCCATGCCTTCAGCAGGAACACAGTCAGTAGACTCAAGCAGAGTGTGCTGTTCAATCCTATCTGTGAAAACAGAGGAAATTTAATATAAGCATCTACTTACATAAATGGTATTTAGAGGTTTTATAATACAGAACTTTGTTTTCATTTTCTATTTCATTGAAACTATTGCTTATATTTATCAAGATCATAAGAGTCTGTGTGTACATAACATATGTGAGAATAAAATTTTTGTTGCACTGACAATCTGCTTCAGCGTGAGAGCTGTTGATCCTATTGTGGAGCTTCCTAGGGATGTCATCTTTGGTGAGCAGCCTCCTCATACCTCATTTCTCCAACATTGTGAATTACTCTTTTATTCATTAGTGAATCATTTATTCATCGGCTTCTGTCTGCCAGGCACAGTTATGTAGCATTGGCTTCATGAAATTGTTGCTGGGGTGTTTGTCTTTATTTCTCTGCCAGTTTGCCCACTTTTTTTTTTACATGATGGTAAATATTTAAGATATGTGTGCCAAAAGAACATACAAAAGTGCAACAAAATTTACACAACATGAATGTTGAAATTAAGAAGACTTAGAAGTTAATACAGAAAAAGACAGGATGACAAGGAGGAGCAAGTAGTTAGGGCAAGAAAACATGGCTTTTTAGTATTCTAAGACATGTCTTAGAATAGTGATCTGGGTGGTCTTTATTTTACCTAGATCCATTTTGCTCTGAATTACACACCCCAGGGATTTCTCTCTCCCCCTAGTGACTGCCAGAGAAGGACTGTGCAATTATTTGAAGAAGCCACTCCTTCTCCAGAATAAAGATTAGTAACTACCTGTGAGGTTCTCAGCTAACAGAATGAAAATATTTACAATGCTCTTACACTTACAAGAGATCATTCAATGAATGATCATTCAGTGACATTTTTGTTTGAGGAACCACTTGATAGATGTGAAAGACAAATGCATAATACAACAAAACTGCAACTTCTACATATGTTAATTTTTATTTAAGTAACAGCAACTAACATAACAGGGTTGGCTTGAAGGCAGACTGGTGATATCTACCATTCATGAATAGATGCAACCTGCTATGCTCAGGCAGAATAAGCCACTGTCATTCAAGATGGAAAAAGTTCCTTTATTTATTTCAATTCAAGATTGTGTATTTTTTCAGAAGAGCACTCTGCATGTTTAACTTGAAAAAGTAAATATATGGGGCCCCGTCTTAGCAGAGTAAAGTTCTGAGATGTCTAAATACACACACACAAGAAAAAAAAAAAAACAAACTTTTTTTAATTTTCTTTTTATCAGTTACATTTTATTAATTCTGTATCCCAGCCGTGCCCCGAACCCTCATTCCCTCCCAGTCCCTCCCTCCCTCCCTCATCACCACTGTGCCCCTTTCCAAGTCCACTGATAGGGGGAGACCTCCCCCCCATTCATCTGATCCTGTTTTATCAGGTATCTTAGAACCTCCGCTCAGATGTAGCCTGTGGTAGCTCAGTAACCAATTGGTTTCCCAAAGTGAGGGGAACAAGGACTATTGCTAACAGGAACTCAATGAAAAACAAACTTTTTTATTAGATATATTTTTACTGCTTTGCCAGATATTTTAGATTTTTTATTTTAATTTTTTATATTAATTACAGTTTATTCACTTTGTTTCCCAGCTGTAGCCCCCTCCCTAAATCCCTCCCAATTGTACCCTCCCTCCCTCATCTTCCCCCATGTCCCTCTCCAAGTCCACTTATAGGGGAGGTCCCTTCCATCTGACCCTAGCTTATCAGGTCTCATCAGGACTGGATGCATTGTCCTCCTCTGTGGCCACGGCAAGGCAGCTCCCCTTTCAGGGGGAGATGATCAAAGAGCCAGCCACTGAGTTCATGTCAGAAAAAGTCTCTGTTCCCCTTACTACGGTACACACTTGGAGACTGAGCTGCCAAGGGCTACATCTGTGCAGGGGCTCTAGGTTATCTCCATACATGGTCCTTGGATGGAGTATCAGTGTCAGAAAAGACCCATGTGCCAAGATTTTTTGGTTCTGTTGCTTTCCTTGTGGAGCTCCTGTCCCCTCCAGGTCTTTCTATCTCCCCCTTCTTTCATAAGATTCCTTATATTCTGCCCAAAGTTTGGCTATGAGCCTCAGCATCTGCTTTAATAGACTGCTGGGTAGATTCATTCAGAGGCCATCTGTGGTACATTTACACAATGGAATACTACTCAGCAATTAAAAACAAGGAAATCATGAAAATTTCAGGCACATGGTGGAATCTAGAAAAGATCATCCTGAGTGAGGTATCCCAGAAACAAAAAGACATACATGGCAGAGGGGCAGAGACAAGATGGCGACTAGCACACACACAGTTTCTAAGCTGTGGAATAGCTAAACTTCTGAGTTGGTGAATGGAAGGACCTCTAACCCAGGAAAACAACGGTGGTAAGGCTTTCTAAACAACAGGGAACATCACAGGAGGTGAAAACTTTGGTCTCTGGTCACCCAGGGACTTCTTTGGGGAAGGTGAGAAATGATCCTTTGATCTAGAGGAACTCCCCTCCCCCAGACCTCCCTCCTCCTCTGCACAGCAGCCTGATTTTTCTCAGCGCAGACCTAACTGCCTGGGGTCTACAGCTGCTGAGGCTGAGTTCCAAGCCCTTTAGCAGCAAAGGCCAGCAGTACATGTCCAAGATTCGTGTGGCGGCTGTACCATCCTCCCAGGGCCCGAGTCTGCTAGACACCATACTAGCTCTGCAGTATCGCCATCACTGACAGTATGGCCCGCCCAATCTCACAGTGACAGAGAATACACTATATACTCACCAAAACCAGGCAGAAACTACATACAAGCTAGACACACCAGGCGCTGGGCCTCCCAAGCTTGGAGAGCACAGTAAAGAGACCCCAGGACTTCCCAGAAAGCATCGGAACTAGCGACCTAGTCTCCAGTTACAGCGGGACTTTCTAACCTGGCAGCGGAGCAGCACTGAGCTGGAGGGGCACAACAGCCCTCCATTGCAAGACTAACCAGGGCCAAACCAGAGAACAGAGAGCCTGGTTACCCCGATCCCTACTGACTTGACCACCCTGAAATCTCCAGCTGCAGCAAGACCTCAGAACCTGGCAGTGACAGCAGCACGGAACTGGCAGAGCACATCAAAGAAGCAGGGCCAAACCAGACAGCAGAGAGCCTAGATACCCCGATCTCCGCCAAGTGACCTGCCTGTAAGTGAGTGCACCCTTGAGAATCTGCAGATCCCCAGATCCTGGGTCCTTCTAAACCAGAAGCCAGGCATCGAAACCCCTCCCACCCATATACCCACTTTGGGAAACACAGGGGCACTAGGGACATTGAAGTTCCTGCTCTGTGGGTCTAATTGAGGAGTTAAGGCAGGTAATGCCAGAAATTGCTCTGCCATCATCACTAGCGCCTGCGACATACAGTGCAGAGCCCCTCCCACACACTCAAGGATTCAACATTAGCCATCACTCTGTCCCTCGAGACACACGTCCACGAACACTTACATTCACACACACACACACACACACACACACACACACACGCTTGCATTTTCCCCGTTTGTGCCTGCGTACTTTCCTCCCACAGGTACAGCTAGTCCTCAGCACATGCTGAGAGTTCTCAGCTTCCTGAAGAACTCTCCAGACGCCAGAGAGAGACAGTACCAGTCTGATCTGCAGAATCCAAAAACAAACAGGGAAGGTTTCAGATAAGCCAATTGCCAGGGGTAGGCAAAAGAACACTTCCAACATAAATCAGGACATCATGACTTCACCAGGAAAACCCCAAATCGATGTATACTCCAATTCATCAGAAGCATAGGAAAATGATTTTAAAGCCATGTTTGCCCAATTATTTGAGGCTCATAAGGAGGAAATGAACAAATCTTTCAAAGAGTTGGCAGTCAATTGGAGGTAAAGAAAGAAGAAATAGACAAAATCTGTAAAGAAACACAGGCAAACATAGCCAAACAAATAGAGACACAAGTAGAGAAAAAATTAGTGGCATATAAAAAGGAAATGAACAAAGAAATAGAGACCATCGTAGAGAGACAGGAATCCAAATTCAAACACATGAAAGAAATGGTGCAAGGCATGAAAACAGAATTAGAATCAATAAAGAAAACACAAAATGAGAAAACCCTTGAGCTGGAGAACTTGGAGAAAAGATCAGGAACCACAAAAGTAAGCATCACCAACAGAATACAAGAGATAGAAGAGAGAATCTCTGGAGCTGAAGACATACTTGCAGAAATTGATACTTCTCTCAAAGAAAAAGTAAAATCAGAAAAGTTCCAATCACAAAATATCCAAGAAATCAAGGATGCTATGAAAAGACAAAATCTAAGAATAATAGGAATTCATGAAAAAGAAGACTCCAAACTCCAAGGTCCAGAAAATATTTTCAAGAAAATCATAGAAGAAAACTTTCCCAACTTAAAGAAAGAGATGTCCATAAATATACAAGAGGCCTACAGAAACTCCAAATAGACTAGACTAGAAAAGAAACACATCACGTCACATCATAGTCAAAACACTAAATTTACAGAACAAAGAAAAGATATTAAAAACAGCAAGGGAAAAAGGCCAAGTAACATATGAAGGTAGACCTATCAGAATCACACCGGACTTCTCATCAAAAGCTATGAAAGCCAGAAGGGCCTGGGCAAGTATCATGGAGACCCTAAGAGATCACAAATGTCAACCCAGACTACTATTCCCTGCAAAGCTTTCAATCAACATAGATGGAGAAAACAAAATATTCCATGACAAAACTAAATTTAAGCAATATCAGTCCTGTTAGGCCACAGAGGAGGACTCTACAGCCAGCCCTGAAGATACCTGATAAAACAGGGTCAAATGAAAGGGAAGGAGGTCCTCCCCTATCAGTGGACTTGGAAAGGGGCAGTGAGGTAGTGTGGGGTTGGGGAGTGAATGAGGGAGCGGGATACAGCTGGGACACAGAGTTAACAAAATGTAACTAAAAAGAAAAATAAAATTAAAAAAAATAAAGATCACACACAACAACAACAACAGAAAAGACATACATGGCATACACTCACTTATAAGTTGACATTATACATATAATATAAGATAAACATACTAAAATCTGTACACCTGAAGAAGCTAAGCAAGAAGGAGGACCCAGGGTAAGATGATCAATTCTCACTCCTTCCTCCTTTCCTTCTCACTCCCCCTCCAGCAGAAAAGGGGAGCTGCCTTCCGCAGATCAACCTTCCCCAGCTCATCAAGTCACATCAGGACTCATCACCTGAGGTCAGGCAAGGCAGCTCTGCCAGGAGAAATTGATCCAAAAGCAGGCAACAGAGTCCATTTTAGAAACAGCTTCCACCTCCCTCCACTCACCAGGTACTCTATATGAAGCTCAAGCTCGCCATCGACTTCACTTATATGTGCAGGTGGCCTAGGTCCAGATCATTCATGCTCCTCTGTTGATGTCTCAGTCTCTGTAAGCCCCCATGAGATGGGGTTACTTGTCTCTGTTGGTCTTCTTGTGATGTTTCTGTCCTCTCCAGGTCCTTCCATATTTCCCTCAACATTTCCTCAGGACTCCCCAGAGTTCTGGCCCATGCTTGGCTGCAAGTCCCAGCATCTGTCTCGATCTGCTGTTGGCTGGAGCTTCTCAGAAGACAGTCATGTTAGGCTGCTGTCTGCAAACATAGCAGAGTAACATTATTAGTGTCAGGGGCTGGCTTGCTAATGGGGGGTGGGTCTCAGGTTGGGTTAATTATTGGTTGGACGTTGTTCCCTCT
Organism: Rhombomys opimus; assembly: GCA_010120015.1. Classification (NCBI taxonomy): domain Eukaryota; kingdom Metazoa; phylum Chordata; class Mammalia; order Rodentia; family Muridae; genus Rhombomys; species Rhombomys opimus. The sequence continues at coordinate 298,624 of REGO01000366.1, read as the reverse complement.
TTATCTCGCACTTCTGGTAGGCAGCGTAATTTTTGGATCACCGGTTCTATCGGTGGGTTGTTGATCCCCTCCTTCTACTAGTAGTCCTGCCTGGCTAAGAGGTGGTCACTTAAGTCTTCATATTCCCAATGTTAGGAGTTTCAGCTAGAATCACACCTATATCCTCCCAGGAGCCTACTCTCTAATTCCATTTTACACCAGACAGAAATGGCTAAGATTAAAAATTCAAGTGACAACACATGCTAGAGAGGATGTGGAGAAAGAGGAACACTTTTCCATTGCTGGCGGGAATGCAAACTTTTACAACCTCTCTGGAAATCAATCTGGCACTTTCTCAGGAAATTGGTAATAGCCATAACTCAAGATCCAGCAATACCACCTCTGGGCACATACCCAAAAGATGTCCCACCATACAAGAACATTTGCTCAACTATGTTCATTACAGCTTTATTCATAATAACCAGAAACTAGAAATAACCTAGATGTCCCTCAACTGAAGAATGGTTACAGAAATTGTGGTACATTTACACAATGGAATACTACTCAGCTATTAAAAGCAAGGAAATGATGAGATTTGCAGGCAAACAGATGGAACTAGAAAAGATCATCCCAAGTGAGGTAAATCAGAACCAGAAAGATGCACATGGTATGTATTCACTTATAAGTGGATATTAGACCTTATAGTACAGGATAATCATACTGTAATCCACAGGCCCAAAGATGCTAAGTAATACTGAGGGCCCAAGAAAGGGTACCTGAATGTCACTCCGGAGAAACAGATTGGACAGCGGGAGTGGGTGAAGAGAGAGAACTGGGCAGAAGATGGAATGGGGAGGAATATAAAAGTGGAGATCAGATGTGGAGAGAACAGGGTTGGGAACAGGAAGGCAAACTAGGAAGGGATATCTCTTGCTCAAGCTGGAGGCCGGTGACAGGGTAGTCTCCTGGGAGGATATGGGTTTGATTCTAACTGAGGAAAAACAAAAACAAAACAAAACAAAACAAAAAACAAAAAAACCCCACACAAACTATTTTAGCTAAGAGCTTTGTAATCCAAATGTAGAGGAATAAAGATAAGGCTGTGTGCAGTATACTACATAGACAGATACGATTACATAATATAATGTAGTAACTGCTTTGTCATGCTATAGCCATTATAAACCAAAAAGGCCATCGTACTGAAAGAAATGTGTGGGTTTTTTTTGTGCTGCAATAATATACTATTAAAAGTTTTAATACATGCAGCATTGGGACAATAGTTCTAAGCCAATATGTCTATGTATGTGCTCACCCTAATCATATCTGGCTATACAGTATGCTACACACAGCCCAGCATTCCTTCTCTAATTTTCTCTTTTCTTCCTCCTCCTCCCCTTCGTTATCCTTCTTTCCTCTCTCCTTCTCCATTTACCTTTCTTGTCTTTTTTTTAGAAAATCCTTTTCCAGTGTCAGGATTACATATAATCAAAATAATCAACTTTACTTTTTTTTTTTTTTTTTTTTTTTGAGTCATCACAGAGGAACATAATGCAGCCAGTTCTGATGATACCTGATAAGCTAGGGTCAGATGAAAAGGGAGAAGGATCTCCCTTATCAGTGGAATATGGGAGGGGCATGGGAGGAGGTGGAGGAGGGAGGGAATGATTGAGAGGGGATGAGGGAGGGGGCTACAGCTGGGATACAAAGTGAATAAATTGAAATAAATCTTTCTATATATATAAATAAAGAAAAATACAGAGAAAAATAAAGTTATCTTTATTTTTTTTACTACATTTGGATTAGTAACCTCTTAGCTAAAATAGTTTCTTTTTTCTTAAAGTACTAGAGATGAAATGTTCACACATTGTCTTATGAGGGAAAGAATAATTTTAAAATATGAGATTAGAGAAAACACACTAAAAATCTGGCATTGCATAAAAAAATGAGAAATTATGAGTTAGGCTCTCAGAAACACATGCCTCATGCCTTATGCCTTTAGTCCCAGCACTCAAGAGGCACAGCAAGATGACCATAAGTTCAAGTCCAGACCTGGATATGAAAGAAACCCTGTCAAGCAAAAGTAGATAAACAAACAGGCGATGAACAAACACAGGAGAAACTGCAGTAGGTACTGCTAACTCAGCCCTGTGGTCTGAAGTAAAGGCGCAAAGGTAGTGGATGATGCTGTGAGCTCCTCGGGGGAGCTGCACCCTGCTTGTTCCACACCTTTGTAAGAGTGTCTGATGGTGCTGTGGGTAAATATTTGTTGAGTAGAGTGGAATTGAAACCAAAAAAAAAAAGACTAACTCACTCAGTTACCGTGGCTGTACCATGTCTAGTCCAGCAAGCAGACTCTGGTCTAGCAAGCTGAATGAACAAATAGACCAGTGATGACCCAGTTAATTACCCTGGGAAACAGCTGCCCTCTGGGACGTAGGCAACAACGGAGAAGATGATAAGAGAGACAGCAGTCCCCCAACTAATTCCACAAATGTTAAAAAATATGATTACCCGTGATTCTTATGATCATTTGTAACATGGCATATTCATAACTTAAAGGACACTTATGGTCTGTTTGAGATTGTGCTTCTCATTATTGATAATTTATTTGTGTTATCAAAGATCTAAGGAAACACCAACCCAATATTCAGGTACCTGGTACATGGTAAAATGCTACTGTATTAGCGCTCCTCACTTCTTTCCACCCAGTGTAGAATGTGGAAATCCATGGGAAAGCAATATATAAATGTGCTTTCTTTTACTGTATTACAAAACTTCATCACATTAATTACGGTGATGATTTACATTGCTATAAGGAAAACAAAAACTGAATGCTTGTTTTCAACTATAGCTATGAGATACTGTTGTCAGCTTAGCATTAAGTTTTCTAATTTGCAAGAGAACTTTGAATACCATCATACAGAATGCATAATACAACCCTGAACCTCTGGTGAATACAAATCGGCCTCCAACCCGTCTGTGCTTCTCAACATATTCACTGGTGCATGCTGTGTTTCTGCCTTTACAAGGACAATCAATCTTGGGCTTTTCAATGTGTCTCTTTCCCACGTTACGGACTTCTGCAGCAATAAACTCACACTTTATATCGATATAAAAATCACTTTCACTGTAAACAAGGGGCTGTTGAGAAAAAAAAAAAAAAGCACGCAAACAGGTATGTCTTCTCGGCACAGATGGTGTTTTCATTCTAGCCAGCCAGCTCCTGTCAGCACCATAACAGTTGCATTTTTACATAGGACTGAGGAAGAGGCTGCTCATCTCATTAAAGCACAAGTCATTTTCTGCCATTCTTTAAAGTGATTAACAATGCATTGTGATAGTCTAAGCATTACAGGGCGAATCCTAGAATTTATAAATATTAATATTGTGATGCATTTCTGTGTATAGGCAGTGTATAAAACAGTTTATATTGTCATTATCACATGAACACTAGAAATCAGATTTTACATAAATTTTAAAATTATGACTAAGTTTAAAAACCTGTTAAGCTTGTTCTGCATCCATCTGTACACCATTTTCCTTTCCTATACATTATTCAGGAAAATCATCTAGAAACTATTCTGTTCAAGTATCGTTAATTATTTTTAAATGAGAAAATGCAGGCAGAAGTGTGCTATTTATTTCAATGAGGAAATGGTTATGAAGATGTACATTAAAATATTTTGCTTTCTGAAGTAATAAATGTCTCATACATTTGTTTTATGAGAGAAGTTCAATTATCATTTTGTCTACTTACTTATTTTAGTTCTTAAATAAGTGTGGTTTAGAAACTAGCATTAGTCTTTCTTATTAACAGTCCGAATAATTGACCCCTAGTTCAGTGCCTCACTGGAACGGTTCCCACTATTTAGAAAACTATGCTCGTGACTAAGATATGTACAGGCAAGAATACAATGAAGGAAAATCAGACTGATACACATACTTGCATGAAGAGAGATCAAAAGCATCTGGATCATCTTCCTCTATGGGAGCTGCATGAGTATGACATTTTTTTTTTTGAGTATGACTTTTTGTTTTATTATTTCTTTTTTTTGTCAATAATAGTCTTTAAAATTATTTCAATTTTGACAATATTGTACATGTATGATTTCATTGTAATCATATTCATGCCTACCATTTCTCTTTCTTTTTTTCCTTTATTTTTTATTTTTTTATTTTATTTTTTCCATTTTTTTCTTTTTTAATTTTTATTTTTTTCTTATTAGTTACATTTTACTAACTCTGAATCCCAGCTGTATCCTGCTCCCTCATTCCCTCCTAACCCCACCCTCCCTCCCTCCTCTCCGCCCTTCCCCTTTCCAAGTCCACTGATGCTGGGGACCTCCTCCCCATTCATCTGACCCTGTTTTATCATGTCTGCAAAGTCCTCCTCTGTGGCCTAACAGGACTGTTCCTCTCTTGCGGGGTGGGGAGGTCAAAGAGCTAGCAAGCCACTGAGTTCTTTTACTGTTTGAGACTATAATATTATTAACTTCTTCCTTCTTTTTGTTCCCTATAAACCCTCACTTATATCCCTTATTTTCTTTTAAATTCATGGTCTCTTTTTCATTAATGTTTGTCATATTTATATATTAATAATATTATGTGTAATGGTATATATATATATATAATATTAAATGTTATAATATATGAAGGTCCACATGCCAGAGATATTCTTCATGCACCTTGAAACCAAAGCAAGCCATAGCACAACCTTCCAAACTGCACCAGAAATGCACAATGGACCTTAGGTTATTACTTTAAATATGATATACAATTCATCTTGGATATACTGCTTCTAACACTTTTATAAACATCATTACCAAGTAATTATAAGAACATTCCAATAACTTGTTGTACAGAATTTCACTGAAGACCACTTCTGGTGTTTACAGAGATGAACAAGAATAGGACAACACAGACCTTTCCTTTTAACTATTTTCTCTAAATTACCCAGAAAAATTGAACACTCTTATGAGTTAAAATAAAAGTAGTTTCAGATTTTATAATATTAAGCACTAAATAAAAGCATTTTTAATAATATTTTATTTATATTTTCTATATTGTGCATGAGTGTTTTCCCTGCATGTCTGACTGTGCACCACATATGTGCCTGCAGCAGCCAGAAGATGGCTGTATATACTGGAACTGGAGCTACAAATTATTATGGGCTGCATGTGAGTGCTGGGAATCGAACACAGGTCCTCTGGAAGGCCAACCATCATTCTAGCTTCCAAAGAACGTTTATGTAATGTTATATGAAGAAGTATGGCACTGTTCTGTCTCTGTGCTGTTGTCAAGGAACCAGAAGCTTTATTTCCCTTACACTCTAAGTGTGCCAGGGACTCTTTAGCACAAGAAGGTTATAGCCGCTCCCCGACTGTAAACTCATTCAGCCATATTCGAACTCAGAAAGAAAAGGGAAATTCCTTCCTAAACATCTTGTGCTCTTACTGTGGTACTTTTAATACAAGCAAACAACAAAACTAAACATTACATTTTCTTTTAATACTAGATCACATTAATCATTAACAATAGCTACTAAATAAAGCCAGTCATAGTCATGTTACTACAGCTGGTTTTCAGTGAGGAGAATATTCTGGGGCTGTGCTCACCCTTCGTGAGGATGTTTCCACTTGATATCTGAACCACAGTGCGGTTAGTAGAGGAGGAAGCTGTCTGTCCGAACACTAGTGTAACTGTGTTACACTCCTACGTGGTTCAATCATATTTCCAAGTTTGACTCTCCAGCTCTCTTCAGTAATTAAACTCAATACCAAGCGTTGAGCAGTTATTAAAGCCAGTGCAGAAGGTTCTCAAAATGCAATCTCATTGCAGAACATTGAGTACATTTGTCACTGTTCTCCATCTAAATCTCATATTCTACTGTCTTATCTATATAAAAGCATTTTGTACTTTTACATTTCTTTCTGTGCACAAGCTATTTTGCCTGTCTGAAAGAGAATGACCCCTATAGGCACCTGTTTAGATGTTTGGTCCCCAGTTGGTGGAATTCCTTGGTAATGTGAGTTTGCTGGAAGAGGTGTGGTGCCCATACCATATTGGGTTAGATCTCTCTCTCTCTCTCTTTCTCTGTCTCTTGCTCTCTCTCTCTCTCACTCTCTCCCTCTCTCTGTATGTCTGTGTATCTCTCTCTGTCTCTCTCCCTCTCCCCTCCCCTCCCCTTTCTCTCCCCCATTCCCTTTTCCTTTCTAGTTGCTCCCTCTCCATCTCCCCTTCTTTCCTCTTCTTCTTTCCTCCCTCTCCTCCTCCCTCGCTTTTCTTCTCCCTCTCCCCCATCCTTGATCCTTGTGGATCAGGAGGTAAGCACTCAGCCACTGCTCCAGCACCACAGCTGCATGACTGGTGCCATACTCCCTCCCTGCCATGATGATCATGGACTACAACACTCTGAAACCACGTGTGTCAGTAAATGTTTTCTTTTGTAGGTTTCCCTGGTCAGTGTCTCTTTAAAGCAATACAAAAGTCACTAAGACACTGTTGAAGTAATGTCTTAGGTCATGTGAAGTAACATGCCAGAAACTTGTTTCTCCATGTTAACCCACACAGTTCTGCACCATTCTAAATTATTGGAGTTGCAACATCCAATCATTGCATGTAGTCTTATCCATTTTCTATATTTCTGCTTATTTATCTGATTTCTTTAATATACTATAAGTCTCTATTTTGCAAATGTGAGTAAAATGAAATATTTAAAGGTCCAAAAAATTTGTAATATTCCTTTTCAATAAAATCAAAACAGTCCACTGACATGTTTCCAACATTCCCAGCACCGATACCCTCTATGATTACTCTTCCTCAACTACTTGTTTTAAAATCTGTTTAAACCCATAGAGTCAAGTTTCTTGTCATAGATTATGAGTAGTCACAGGTAAGGCAATACAAGAAAGTATGTATACCTGTGGATTGCTAGCCTACCATTCTTCCACATTATGCATAGTGAATCAGATAGTTCAAGCTCAGAGCTCCCGTTTACATCTTTAAGTCCCTTCTGCTTGCTAAGTATATACCTTACCCAACAACTGCATAAAATTCCACCTATGCTACTATGATCCTTATTGATTTGAATATTAAATATTAATAAAATATTTTGTGCATCAGAAAGCTTATAGGTGAAGCAATATGATCTATAAAACATGATTGTCAATCTATGAAACTCAAAAACAAGTTGAAAACATCTTAAATTTTATTCCTTGTAAATCTATCCCATATTAATATTCTCAATAAATTTTAGACTAATATTTAATATTTTCTTTAGGAAATACACACACATTTGTCATAGATCCCTACACATTATTACATTATCTCAACTCTATAATTATATATTTTAAAATAAGAAGTGTTATCCAATTTAAGTTTTTAATGTTTAAAATTATTATTTTTAAATTAACATTTATATGTAGAATGACATAGGTCAAGTCATTCAGCCTCCATGTGCTAAAAGCAACACTCACAAACTTTTTTTCTAAAACATGCCTTTAGACATTGAAAGTGGGAGAAAACAGGTAACAGGACAGGATACCTCTACAGAGGGCCTCTGAAAGACTACCCAGCAGGGGACTGAAGCAGATGCTAAGACTCATAGCTAAACTTTGAGCAGAGTGCAGGGATTCTTATGAAAGAAGGGGGAGATGGAAGACCTAGAGGGGACAAGAACTCCTCAAGGAGACCAAAAGAGCCAAAAATTCTGGACCTAGGGAGTCCTGTAAAGACTGATGAATCAACTAAGGACCATGAATGGAGAGGACCTAAACCCCCACTCAAATAAAGCCCATAAGCTCAGTTTCCAATTGGGGCCCCTAGAAAGGGGAGCAGAGGATGTCTTTGACAAGAATTCAGAAGCCAGATCTTTGATCTCCTTGCCAGGCCACAGAGAAAGAGAATGAAACCAGTCCTGATGAGACTTGATAGGGTAGGGTCAGAGAGAAGGGAGGAGGACCTCCCCTATCAGTGGACTAGTGTAGGGGCACAAGGGAGAAGAGGGAAAGAGGGTGGGCTTGGGAGAAGATGAAGGAGGAGTCTACAGCTAGGATACAAAGTGAATAAATTGTAATGAATAATAAATAAATAATTTTAAAACCATACCATTAGTTTTTATTTCTCAATGAATCGAAACCAGTACCACCAATTTCAGAAGTGAAAATTCTGGTAGTTCTTGGACATTCTACCACTGTTACTATAGTTATCAAATAGAGACATCAGGGTTATGTTCTAGGTAGGATGAATATATTTATATCTATATCTATTTGTTTACAGAATTAATTGTTAATAGCTATAGAAGGTCATATTTTTTTTTACATTTGCTCATAAGTTATGTACGAAAGTGTATTATATTACCTCCTCTGTTCTTCAACTTCTCTTCTATGTCTATATGTTCCTGATGGATTTGCTTAAAATGACACATTATCAACTCTGTGCTAATTATCTGTGCCTGAATTACTTTTCAATTGGAATTCTTCCATTTAAATATCTCTCAGTTTCATTAAAAATATTGCCTACCAAGAAAACTCTTATACTGCCCTGCATGGTTACCCTAAATTATGCATAGTTTCTTGTAGTGGATTTCATAATCATCTCCCTGTTGCAGTTAAACATGTGCTCTGTTAATTCAGGGATTATCCCTAGATCAACAACAGCTTCATCTGTAAGAATTGTTGTTAGAAATCACAGGTGGAATATTTATTATTTGGAATTTGGGTGCTCTTACTCCCTATTCATTGAGAAAAGTTTTCTAAGTAAAACCCAGTGCTTCTCTCTATGCCCAGTCTACTAGCCAGGTTGAGCTGTCTTCCTCCTCTAAGGCGGGACTTATTTTTTTTCCAATTTTTTATTTAACTTTTATTAATTACACTTTATTCCTTTTGTATCCCCCCATAAGCCCCTCTCTCCTCCCCTCCCGGTCCCACCCCCCCCCCCCTTTCTGCATGCATGCCTCTCCCCAAGTCCACTGATAGGGGAGGTCCTCCTCTTCTTCTTTCTGATCTTTCTTTTTCTTTTTTCTTCTCAATGCAGTTTATTCAGGAACCTTGAACAATCTTCTGACCCTGGGGAAAGCCAGCCCACAGCTTAAAATAGCCTCTGAGTAGCCAACCCCAGCGTTCCTCGTGGGCAATGCAGATAGGTCCACATACACGGAAGCAAGCCAGATCCTCAGCCTTAGCCAAATATGGAGTTGTTTGTGACAGAGAGCACTCACCATCGGGAAGGTGGAAGGCGGAAACCAGCTCCATCTTTAAGGCGCGGCATTACGCAGCTCTCTACAGTTCCCCCTTTTTGTTTTAGACGAGTCAGGCAAGAGTAGAGGTCTGATCTCTGATATTAGAAATAAATTGGGACTTTGTACCAATGTTCATTTAGGTGTCATCCACCCAAAGAGCATCAGACCCGTCGGATACCTTTTTCTCAGAGGTGGGACCTGGGACATCAACCCTCATACAATCAGACATGCTCTTCTCTGGGTCGAAAGCGGCTGGCCCTGAGTGCAGTGCTTAGCCTCGCATCCTGAGCGTAACATTTTAGCTTTTTATGGTAAAGGCTGGACTTATAAGAAAACCCCTTTACTTGGTGTTTACATAATCTGGGAAGCAAGTCAGTTCTTCACTTAAGTACATTAATCACTGAGCCTATTCAATTTTTATCAAAAAATTTAGATATGTAGGATTTGAAAAGACAACTATTTCCCAACTCTATTATTGAGGAGAAAAAAGGTTTTATGAACAGAATGTAAAGAAATTTCCAGAGTATGACTGTGTAAATATGAATGGCTAGTTACTGCATTGGTGAAGGTAAATTGATTTGAGGGTACAAGTCAGTTTCCTTAGAAGAATCCGGAACACGACCTTACACTGTTACGGACTAAAGTGGTCTTTCTTCACTACCTATATACATGCACTGAAACTACTTCAGAGCGCCTCATAAGCTCTATGAATTTTTTGATAGGACCTTCAAAGAGGAGATTATGTGAAAATGAGGGCAGATGGGTGAGCTCAAATCCAATTATGTTCCTGTCTTTATAAAAAAAGAAAATTGAACTCATGGAGAGACACCAGGGATTTACATGAGGAGAGATAAACCAGGTGGAGAAACAGAAAATGCGACATTTGCAGGTCAAGGAGAGAGGAACCTTGAGCTTGAACTTGTAAAGTACACTGTAAGGAAAAAAAAAAAAATCTTTGCTCCTCAGTGCACTCAGTTTGTGAAATTTTGTTTTAGAAACCAAGTAAAAATAATGTGATCACCATGTTTTAAATTAACTTTTATTATTATCACCACTGATCTTCTCCCAATTCAGATAAAAAGCCATTAGTGAAATTTATCAACTTTATTAAAGAACAATGACTCATTGATTTTCATACATCATCATGTATCAATTGACTAGGAATAAATAAACCTTCTAATTTGGAAAAGTAATTTGTAGTAATAATGCAATAATAAATAATAGACAGATTGGCATGAATGTCAGGGAGTATTTTTATGCAAAATATAACCACTAAGCTTAAAAATAGTATTTAGGTAAATACTATGATTATTAATAATTTACAATATTTAAATGTATTTTATTATATCTTATTTATTGCTTATTTATGACTTTACCAAAAAATAATTGCTTTATCTAAAGCCATTTTCCAGTATTGTAGTAGTTACAGTATAAACAGTTTTATTTTACAGGATTTGGGGAAAACATGAAAGTTAGGTATCAACAGTGTATACATCATCCAATTACAGTAAGCCCCACTATCTCATTTGTTTCATTCCAGCTCACATATTAACTAAACAGAGAAGTGACCTAACGAATCTTGGAGCATTATGATTTTGAGTTACTCATCTTTTAATGCAGTTAATAATTGATACAATTTAAAAGATAAAACTGTGTTCTGAGAAAAGAAACAAGTCTATAAAGGTGAAGAAATAATTGGTGTTTCACTTGTCACCAAAATAGTATCCCATAGGACTCCAGATGTCTGGCTCTTGTTTGATTTCTTCAAGTGTGTTACTTCTTAAGAATCTTCAGCAAAGTCTGTTGTAAACATTGCTCTGCCTGGGTCATTCAGTTCATATTCCTAAACAAGAAACAATTCCAGGAAATTAAATATTATCACACGTTGAAGACAGAAAAAGAGAAAACACATAAAAGGATGATATATTTATCATATGTATAATAAAACATCATGCTCTTGTTTACACATAGAAAATATATTAATGAAGCTGACAAAGTACAAAATCTGTTCATTTTGATAATAAGTTAATTGCTTACTGAGTTTTCTTGCTAAAGCTGTCACAATAAACCCCATAATCTGAGCAACATGAATAATGTTTATTATCATGAATATTTAGATGCAGAGAGTCTGGGATCAACTAGATGCTGGTCAGGTTAGTTTATTTTTTTTCCTTCTAGCTCTTAGCACTTCTCTCCTTCCTACATCTCACCAAATTACTATCTACCCTGCATTCTTATCTGTGTCCACTAAAATTCATTATAATTTTAAAGTAACATTCATGGAGAAATGGATCATCCACCTCTTTAAATTATGCACTGAGTTTGTCTCAGTTCTGGCAGCATGCTAAGAAGTAGAGATATGAAGTAATAGGTGAAAAATATTCACTCATTACAGGGTTTGTAAAATGCTGTCAAAATATGAGCCCCTGTGCATGAATTAAGAGTAGACACTGTAAAGATATACACTGTGTGAACCAAACACATATCATTAACCCTTGCTTGGGAATGTCAATTTTCTTCAGCAATGACAACTTGCAAAACTAACAAGGAAATATTTGTAGGATAATTTATTAAAGTAGCCCATGGCAGCTCAGTATTTAAGTGGGTTCCCTAGTAAGGGGAAGAGGGCCTGTCCCTGGCATGAACTCTGTGGCTGGCTCTTTGACCTCCTCCCTTGCCCCATGGGAGGATCAGCCTAGCTAGGCCACAGAGGAGGACATTGCAGCCAGTCCTGGTGAGAACTGATAAACTAGGGCCAGATGAAAGGGGAGGAGGACCTTGCCTACCAGTGACTTAGAGAGATGAGGAGGAGGAGATGAGGGAGGGAGGGTGGTACTAGGAGGAAATGAGGGAGGGGACTACAAAGAAAATAAACTGTAATTAAGATAAAAAATAAAAATTTAATTAAAAAAACTAAATGAAACAGCCTTTTCAGGGTACAGTACAAATACAGTCAAATTACTGTAAATTATTTAATTAAGTCTCCTGCACTGTGAACTTCACGGATCAGGACACCCAGGGTGCAATGGATGAGCCTTTCCCTGAAAAACCACTTTCTGACTATGATATCTCCTCTGCTAGGTCTGGTTCTTTTATTGTTTTTTTTTTGTTGTTGTTTGTTTGTGTGTGTTTGTTTGTTTTTGAGTCTTGGTATCTCCATGTAGCCCTGGCAAGACTGAACCTCACATGCAGTCCAGGCTCATCTTGAATTTGTCTTGGTATCTCCATGTAGCCCTGGCAAGCCTGAACCTCACATGTAGTCCAGGCTCATCTTGAATTTGTCGAGAACCATGTGTCTCTGAATATGCATCACCATGTTCTTCTCTGGAGTTCACTTTTGTAGGTCCTCTCTTTTTCTATAAATCCGCCTGTTATTTCAATCCAAGGCTTCTAATTCAACCTACTTTTTTTTTTTTCCTAGTTTGGTGCCTATTTATTCTAATAGACATATATAATTATTTAAATGTTCTCTAGGATCAAGACGTTATGTTGGGTCTAGTTTAAAAAGAACCTGCTGCCTAGTCTTAAGAAGTCTAAGTCTAATGTATAAGAAATAGCAGAGCTATAATGAAATGAATACTAAGTAGAAAGTGTTGGTTCAGGAACATAAATAACCCTTGCTTGGAGCCTTTAATAAATGTTTCGCTTATATGGTTTATAAAAAGAAAAAAAGAGATTAAATCCAGCAGAGGAAAGAAAGAATGTGAAGTGAAGGAATGTTTGGGATTTAAGAATAAAAGAAGGGTTATATTTGAGGTAACAAAGTGAAAAATAAAATATACTATTTAGAGTAAATAGCGTGCAAGACTGCTCAGTGTGACCAAGGAAGAGTAAAGTGTTTTGGAATCTAAATAATAGAATAGGAAAGTTTGAGGGAGTAGACTAAAGACTAAGAAAGCCAGAGCAATGTGTTTTTGAAAGCCTTTTGCTTCTAATTTTAGTGAAATTTCAATGGAAGAGATTGTCTGTCTGTCCTATAAAATGTTTGCACATCAAAGATTCCTTTAGTTTCTTAGACACTCTAGAAGTTTAAAACACACAAAACATACTAAAGATAAAGGTTGGTGACTTATGTCAGTAATAATATGAACAAAGCTCTTGGTTTGATCCTGGGTATAGAATGAAAGAAAGAGAATATGCTTAGTTTATTGTGGGAATTTAATTAATGTTTTTAAAGTTTTACTCAACAACATCAAAAAAATTTACTCCATCAAAATTCTATGCACTGTTCTTAGGTAAATAAAAAGTAACACTATAAAATTGAAAATTGTTTAAGGTAAATTCAAAATTACGTGACTTTCCCTTTGTGGTCTGGTGACCTAAGAGGCCAGGGTCAGAGAGAAGGGGAGGAGGCCCTTCCCTATCAGTGGACTAGGGGAGGGAAATAGGGGAGAAGAGGGAGGGAGTGTGGAACTGGAAGGAAATGAGGGGAGGCTACAGCCAGGAAATAAAGTGAATAAATTGTAATAAATGAATAAATAAATAAACATTTTAAAAAATTATGGACTTCTAATTAAAATACTATTGATTTGGCAAAGGTTGTGCAATTGGTATATGGAGATATCTGTTTTACTTAAGTATGCAAATCAGCTACAATTGACTATGAAAATAAGCTTAATGACATTATTCATGCAGATATTAAAAAATCTATTGGGAAGGTTCTATTTTAAGTAATAAAACCCATTGAAAGATACAAACTGAATAATTGTATTTTAAGACAGTAACAAAGCACAAATATATAATCATATTAAGAAACTGTTCTGGTTTCTAGAAGAATTTAGTAGTCAAGTAGAGAAATATATATATATGTATATTATGAATTATTTATTATGTATATTCTGAATTATTCATGTTCCTTTATTTTACTTCCTTTCAGTCTTGTCCTCTCTATCCCTGTTGTTTATATTTTGCTTTTGCAGTAGCATACCTCTAGGAAGTATTGATGCCCACTTTAAAACAAGCAGATAGGAGACCAACAGTGCCAATAAAACTGAGCCTTGGGGGCCCAAAGACAATGCATGGAGAGGACCTAAAACCCTGGCTCAGATGTAGCCCACGCAGATGTAGCCCACGGATTCAGTCTCAAAGTGGGCACCCTAGTAAGGGGAATAGATACTGTCTCTGACATGAACACAGCTCTTTGATCACCTCCCCCTGGGGGGGAAGCAGCCTTACCAGACCACAGAGGAAGATAATGCAGCCAGCCCTGATGAGACCTGATAGGCTAGGGTCAAACAGAAGGGGAGGAAGACCTCACCTATCAGTGGAAGGGGCATACTGGGAGAAGAGTGAGGGAGGGTGAGATTGGGAGGAGATGAGGGAGGGGGACACAGCGGGTGATACAGATTAAATAAACTGTAATAAATTATAATAAAAATTAGAAAAAAAAAAACAAGCAGAACATTACCACTTGTAGAGAATTTTTAATCTAGCAATATCTCTACTCTGGCAAGGGATCACATCCAAAGTCTGTGTGATCCACCTGGAATATAAACATGCTCTGGCTGGAATTTACAACTTTAGTCTGACTATCTGGAATTTAGTGCCCACTTTTAATCCTTAACAATGATGTCTAATTAAGGGACAGACAAAGTGATGATTCAGAGAAATATTTGACAGAATGAATCAGAGATGGAATATGCCCAACCCTCAAGAGAACAGACAGGGAAGAGAAGATACTTAGGAGCATGGAAGTAGAGAGAGAGAGAGAGAGAGAGAGAGAGAGAGAGAGAGAGAGAGAGAGAGAGAGAGAGGTTTGTGGAGACAGTACAGTAGAGTTCAGGAGTACAGTACAGTTTGGTCCAATTCCGTTTGAGTGCAGTTGAGTTCATGCAGTTGAGTTCATGGGAGTTCAGAGGTAGTTTTCCAAGCAGAGCAATTCAGTGAGAAGCAGAGAAAATCTAGTTTTAACCAGTTAGCTTAAAGGGGAGATTTGAGACAGAAAAGCTGAGTTGAACCAGCCAGAGAGAGTTCAAAAAGAACTAGAAAGCATGAGCTTATTCAGCATTAAGTCTCAGAGGCTGAAAATATTCTAGGCAAAGGTCAGCAGATGAAGGCTGGGAGCGAAGGCCTTGAATGCCCAGGCTTGTAGAGTATTAGATTTTATAGAGGATAGAAACTTCCAGGTTTATCCGCAGGGAGAGTTAGAAACACTCTGGGATCAGCCCCAAGTCATGTATTTCTAAAGCTTGGGTACAGCTCTCATCTCATCCCCTCTCTGATGGAAAAATAATACAACCACTTAACCAAACAATGGAATAAAAACATGATGGAATGGTTGATCATAGCAAATTACAGCTGAGTTATTCCTGAAATGATACTGGAGACAGAGGAGGAGCATCCATTCTTAGCGTGCATGGGCTTCTTTCAGGGATACCCTCAGTGACCATCACTGCTAAAGATGGGGAAAGAGATGTGTCATGTAGACGTATGAAGTTCTTACAGAAACGACGGTGAGGGTGGTGTTGTTGGTTTCCTGCATCCTACTCCTGCTTCACTAATTGACCATGGAGAGCCATTGATCTCTTTTTCTAGATTTCAGATGAATGAAGTCCTATGAAATATCCTTTTCATATTTTTTTAAAGTTCATGACCACACACTGGGAACTCAGACTGAGCAAGAATAAGCTCAGTGAAAAACTTCATTAAATATTGACCCTCGTTCTCTGAAGTTTTGCCAGCTACAGATCTTACATTCTCAATCCTGCTTCCTGGGGAAAGGTTGCTTCCTCTTCTCTCTCCTGCTTCCTGTTAAGCTATTTTCATCAATGTATCATTAGTAAATAATGAAAAGTATATTAATATGTAAAAAATGGAAAAATCACAAAAAGGAATGTTTTTGACGTTGTAGAGCATAGTTATAAAATCTTTATGCATCTATTCATTATTCTTAGTAAAGCAATCATAATGAGGACAAAGCTCATCTAGAACTGGCCAAACTTTGCAACAAATTGTGTGAATACATAGTACATTTAACATTCATGAAAGGTGAACTCTAAGAATGTGTTATAATTCTTCAAATTATATATATGACATAACTTCAGAAAGTCTTTTCATATTAAGTACATAAAAATATCATTCACTTTTATAGTTTTCTTATCTTCCTTTTACAGTATAGGTTACAAAGTATGTATATATGAATATACAGATATAAATACATACATTTTTATTAGTTTCATGTAAACAGAAAAATCAACCAAAAGATAGAAAATATACTCTCATGTGCATGTCTGTGTGTTTCATTTTATAGAGAGGTAGATTGGTCTCTTAATACTTACATTTTATATTTGTAAAAATGATAACCAATTATTTTAATTTTTTCTTCATTATTATTATTTAGTACAGTTTATCCAATTTGTATACCAGCTGTTACCCCCTTTTTCATCTTCTCCTGATCCCATCCTCTCTCCTTTTTCCACCCCTATGTCCCTCCCCTAGTCCACTGATAGGGGACATCCTCCTCCCCTACTATCTGACCCTAGTCTATCAGGTCTCATCAGGATTGTCTGGATCCTCTTTCTCTGTGTCCTCGTTACCACCTTGCCAGGGAGAAGGGATCAAAGAGCCAGCTACTGAGTCCATATTAGAGACAGTTCCTGCTTACTAGGAAACCCACATGGAGACTGAGCTGCCCATGGGCTATATCTGAGCAGTGAATCTAGGTCCTCTCCATGCACGGTCCTTGGATAGTTCATCAGTTTCTGCAGGACCTCCTGAGCCCAGATTTTTTGGCTCTGTTGGTCTTCTTTTGGAATTCCTGTCTTCTCCAGGTCTTTCTATTTCCCCTTTCTTCCATTAGATTCTCTGCACTCTGCCCAAAGTTTTTCTGAGTTTCAGCATCTGCTTAAGTACCCTAATGGGTAGAGTCTTTCAGAGGGCCCCCATGGAAGGCTCTGTTCTGTTCCCTACTTCCGTTGTCTATTCTGTTTGCCATTCTGAATGAGAATTAAGCTTCTTCCTTAGGGTTCTCCTTGTCTAGCTTCTTTAGGACTATAGAATTTTAGTATGCTTCTCCTATATTGTATGTATCATTTATAGTATGTATACCATATATATATTGCTAATATCTACTTATAAGTGAAATATAGCTTCTGGGTAACTTCACTCAGGATGACTTTTTTTAGTTCCCACCCTTTGCCTCAAATTTCATGATTTCCTTGTTTTTAATTGCTGAGTAGTATTCCATTGTGTAAATGTACCACAATTTCTGTATCCATTCCTCCATTGAGGGGCATCTGGGTTGTTTCCAGATTCTGGTTATTGTGAATAAAGCCGCTATGAACATAGTTGGGCTTAACAGAGGATTCTCAACAGAGGAATATCAAATGGCAGAGAAATAGCTAAAGAAATGTTTAACATCCGTAGTCATCAGGAAAATGCAAATCAAAATGACCGTGCTACCTCAAGATCCAGCTATGCCACTCCTCGACATATATCTAAAAGATGCTCAATCACCAATTATTTTTTAATAAAGCTAATATATATTTAAAATTATTTAGACTATATACCATTAAATTTTATATATATTTGAAATGTATTCCTTATTTTGTCTAGGGATTTGTTGAATGTGTATTTTTTATGACAACATGAGAATAAATTAAAAACTTTGAGCTGATTTTTTGTAGGAAAATTAATGGACATTTAGGACATAGAGATGTATCCTTACCATTTTGAAGCTTCTTTTCTTGTTTCTTTCTGTTACTCTACATATATTTTCTTCCATCACTCTGCTTATATTTTTCTTCATTAGTCACTTTTAATTTAATTTATATTTGCCCATCAATTAAAATACAAACCTATGAAAGTTAATAGGAACAGAAAGCATATCCTTTGCAGAGTGTGGTTGTGTATGCTCTTTACTCTAGCAGCCAGAACATAACATGATAAAACTAGAAAACAGAATCATGAACTATACAGTGCCCACACTTCTTAAAATTAGTAAGTATTAAATATGACTAACAGAATATCACAAAATATTTTATTCATTAGTTCAGATGCTAGATACCTTATTCTTAGTACATTTATTCTTTGCCAATCTTTATAAGTTACGACCAAATACATGTTATTCTTGAAAACTTAGAAAGTTTCAAAGCCTTTGCCTAATTTCAGAATGATGTCTTTGCAAACTTTTTATGCATTTGTCAAAAATCTCCTTCCTAATATTTTGCATGCAGTGTTTCATTGTAGCTATGAAGCCTACTTTCCATTCTTTCTTAATTGTCTCAGGTTCAGTTAGCTACCATAAGCTCTCCTTCCTATCCCAAAGGACTACCTCTGTATGGGGCATAAAACAAAATATTGTAATGACTGATGTTGAAAGAGGCTCTTTTGCAATACTATTTAAATTGTCTTTGCATTATAGGTATCTCCACAATGCAGGTAGAATTTTAAAAGTATTTTCAATTAAATTAAATATAAAAGCTTTAATTTTGTTCTGTGTGAATTAAAGCAGTTTGGCTACATAGTAAAAAAGAATACTTTCATTCATGATAGTACAAATTATAATTACTATAGCCAATAATAGATTGGGCAAGTTTGGATGGCAAGGAGTTCTTAATTACCATAGATATTCCATGTATGATTGCCTATGAACAAATATATAGAGGTTTCAGTCTTGGGCAGGGACATACCATCAATGGTCTCAGTATATATTTCTCTTACAGGGTCTATTTCAAAATATTGCTAAAATGGATACATAATTATATAGTTCTTGCAAAGGAATCACTTCATACTTGCTACAATAACAACTTAAAGTAAAAATGAATTAGAATGATGTTTTAGAAAATGCAACTGAAACATTAGCTGAAGATGTGATAATGAAGGAGACAAAAGCTAATGGGACTGGAATGCCTGTCTCTAGACTTGGAGAGCAGAATCGTTTCTGTTAGCTCACAGTCATTTAACTGCAAGAATACAGAGAGGTGGGTGTAGTCATGGGTGGATAGGTCATTTAAAGTCCTTGCTCCACAGGGCAGCTCTCTTGGCAGAAGCTGTGAACATGCTGAGTTCTCACAGGGACAGATGGATTTGATGACAGCAATACAGCATACAGGCTTTTATTAATAGCCTTTATTTTTAGCTCAGCATATGCTATTCTTGTCTAAATATTCAAACATTTTGGAAACCTTACTAAGTATTTTCATACCTATGATATCTTGTTGAAAAGAGTAGATAATTTATATATCGCTGTATAAAAGATAACAATGGCACAGTGACCTCTGAGTGTCTGAGATGACACAGTGCTATCTTGTACACCAGTCAGGTTTTCCTAGTGCAGCTAAGGCGAGCATGCTTTACAACAGAAGACAAGACTTTAGGTTATCTATCACGATGGCAACATGACCCGGTCATCATTTAGAAATATTTGTAACAACTAAAAGAAGCCTGCCAAACAAAGTTTCAGACCACGAGGATTATAATTGTGATATGTGGATTAAAATAAGATTTAAACAAATGCAGACAATTGATTATTTCAGACTGGTATATTATCTAAGCATTTATTTATTCCCCTTTGAATGCCTTCTCTACCAAGCAAGTTTAATTGCAGAATGACCCAGTTGTTATTTTTAAAAACATCAAAAGAGAATATTATTTAGTGTGCTGGTTTCTAATTCTAGTTCTTCCTCTAGTCAGCTATTATGTTTTATTAGTATACTTTGCTCTTTTATATGATTTAGGGGTTGAACTTGATGACTGTACGGTTTGTATAATCTAAAATATGTGAACCTAAACATAATTATCTTCTTAATATATAGATAAGCACATTGTAATCATCATTATTGTTTTTAGACTTTAAAACAAAAACATGACAAATGCCTCAAAATGTAAATTACAGTTTGTCTAAAATTCTTTTAGCCAGTTTTTGCTAAAAAATAAAAACATGTTCTTTTTTTTGTGTATCTTAGTAAAAAGTTGACAGAGATTTAAATAGCATGTCTTTCCATGTAGTATTCCATGTGTGGATAGAACCCAACTGCCATGTGAATCCTCCTTCAGCCAGTTAGTAGTAATCTATTGTATAGTAGCTTGTTGAAAGATAAATTTTCTTTAAATATCTATATTTATAAGAAAAAAGAAAATGTGATTTTTTTTCTGGTAAAATACACAGTATTAGGAGAAATCAAACTAACAGGTATAATTAGGAGATGGATGTTTTATAGCATAAGATAAATTTGGTTGCTGATATTAGTGTAATTTATATTTTAAAATACATTAACCTCTATCTATCTATCTATCTATCTATCTATCTATCTATCTATCTATCTATCTATTAAAACAACTGTAGAGAAAAGAGGAAATAACTGAAGTATGATGAAAATTTAAAACTTATTACCAGTTACAATCTTGAACATTGGGCCATAATGCAAAATAAAACATAAATTACTGATACAGATTCCATATTGTTATTAAAATTATTAAAAATGATTTATTTAAAAATTTTAGCTTGTCAGTTCATGTTGTTATAATTATTTCTACAAAATAAAATACATAATATCAAACAAAACCATCACATCAGATTTGAACAAGGTAAACCAACTGAAGGAATAGCGAGCCTTGAGAGAAGACACTAGAATCAAAGACCTACTCATACATGCACGTAGGGTCTCAGGAAAATGCTAAACTAAAAGCTATAACATGTATGCAGAGGACCCAGTGAAGACCTGTGTGTGGCTGCACTTGCTCCCTCGGTCTGAATTCATATGAGCTTTGCTCAGTTGATTTTAAAGGACATGGTTCTCCTGGTGCTCTCCAACCCTTCCGGCTCTTATACTATTTCCACCTCCTATTTACTAAACTGGTCTAAGAAAACATAACAATATTTTTTAACATAAGAAACAAAATCTATGAATGTAAAGGCTGACACTGGAAGAGCATTTTAAGAAAACAGGGGCGGTGCTTAAGCTCAAATTCCCTTCAACATTATGAGATCTATAATCACCTCAAGTAGTGACTCTATGGATATGCCTTCGAGAGGTTTGGATGATGGATGGCTGAGGTGGGAAGTTCACGCACTGTGGGTGGCATTATTCCCTTGGCTGGGATCCAGGACTATATAAAAGTGAGAAAGTGAGTTGACTGCAAGCATCCTTTGTTCTCCAGTTCTTAACTGTGTATGAGACCAGCTGCTTCAACGTCCTGTTTTCTTGAGTTCCCTGCTATGGCTTATTGTACCTCAAACTGTGAACTAACTAACACACCCTTTCTCTCTTATGTTCTTTAGGTTAAAATATTTCATCAATGTAATAGAAAAGAAAACTAAGACACAAAGGGAAGTATTTTGTCTTTAGTCTTGGCAATGATTTTTTTGAAAACAGCAGAAGGAAACATAGACCTGTTTGCTTTGAATTAAAACAGCCCCGAATAACAATGAAAAAAATAAACAAAATATAAAGTAATAAAAAATATTGAGTAAAACATTTACAAATGGTAAATTTTAGAAGGGTCTAAGGCCCAAAATACACTCAAAAGTGCTACTGCTATATGGTAATAGAATAACACAAATAATATTAAGCAAAATTTTTGAACTTCTCTTCAAAGAATACATAGAAGTTGCAATAATAGGCATATAAATTTTCAATATTACTAGTACTGAAAAAAATGAAAATCTAACCAAAGTAAAAATATCACCTTATACCTCTTAGATAGTAAGAATATAACAAAATTAGTAAACATTGCCGATGAGCTGAAGAAAAGGAGAGCCATCTAAACTGTTAATGGAAATCCCAAAGGGGCAAATAGAGGTACAACAAAGATTCCTAAAGATGGAATTAAAAATGCTATCTGAGCATATGTTTTGATACCCTGCTGGGTAGAGTCTTTCTTTCTTTTTTTTTTTGTTTCTTTTTTTTTTAATTTTTATTTTTATCAGTTACATTTTATTTATTCTGTATCCCAGCCGTGCCCCGAACCCTCATTCCCTCCCAGTCCCTCCCTCCCTCACTCATCACTACTGTGCCCTTTTCCAAGTCCACTGATAGGGCTGGACCTCCCCCCATTCATCTGATCCTGTTTTATCAGGTATCATCATTGAGTTCCTGTTAGAAATAGTCCTTGTTCCCCTCACTTGGGGAAACCAATTGGTTACTGAGCTACCACAGGCTACATCTGAGCAGAGGTTCTAGGTTATATCCATATAAGATATGATAAACATAATGAAATCTATACACCTAAAAAAGATAATCAAAAGAGCGGACATGGGGTAAGAGGATCAATCCTCGTTTAGAAAGACAGATGGGATGTGCATTGAACGCATGACAGGGGTCTACTGAGCGCATTTGAAAGCCTCTAACTAGCAGTGTTTTCAAAGCAAAGACTCATGACCAAACCTTTGGCAGAGTACAGGGAATCATAAGAAAGAAGGGGAGTTAGTCTGATGGGGAAAGGATTGGAGCTCCACGAAGACCAAATATATCTGGGCACAGGGTCTTTTCTGAAACTGACATTCAACCAGGGTAGAGTCTTTCAAGGCCCTCTGTGATAGGTTCTTGTCCTGTTCCTTGTTTTCTCTCTCTTTCGATGTCCCTCCCATTTGCCTTTCTGAATGAAGATTGAGCATCTTACCCAGGGTCCTCCTTCTTGATTAGCTTCCTTAGTTGTACAGACTCTTAGCCAAACTTCGAGCAGAGTGCAGGGAGGACTTTCTTGTGAAAGAAGGGGGAGATAGAAAGATCTGGAGGGGATAGGAGCTGCACAAGGAGAGCAACAGGACCAAAAAAAAAAAAAAAATTGTGAGACTGATATTCCAAACAAAGACCATTCATAGAGATATCCTAGAACCCCTGCACAGATGGCAGCTCAGTGTCCAAGAGGGTTCCCCAGTAATAGGAACAGGGACCATGTCTGACATGAACTCATGGGCTGGCTCTTTGATCACCTCCACCTGAGGAGAGAGCAGCCTTACGAGTCTAGAGTAGAAGACAATGAAGCCAGTCCTGATGAGACTAGGGTCAGATGGAAGGGGAGGAGGACCTCCCCTATCATTGATCTGGGGGAGGGGTATAGAATAAGAAGGATGAATGTGGGATTGGAAAGGGATGATGGAGGGGGCTACAGCTGGGACACAAAGTGAACAAACTGTAAATAACAAAAATAAAATTAAAATTAAAACTACAATCTGAAATTACTTTCCTTCAGTGAGTGAAAAAGGTACCAGAGGTGTTTCCGTAATGTACAAAGTAGCCTGAGATGGAGAAAGTAGATGTGCAAATGACAGGTGAAAGCAGTGTGCTGAAAGCAGCCAAAGGCATCATATTGTCAGCCCTCACTGGGGTGGCAGTAGCTTAAGCCTTGGTACCTTTTTAAAATAACTTTTGAAAATTTTATTCAAAATATATAATAAAATGTTGTTATAAATTGGTAAAAAAAATTAAAATTAAAAAAGAATATTTAACCGCCAAAAATACTATCTGGTACAGCAATCTTTATCTTTAATATGTATTTAAAACAATTTAATTAAGTATTGCAGAGCTGGAGAGATGGCTCAGTGATTAAGACACTTGCTGCTCTTGTAAATGGCCTGGGCTCAGTTTCCAGCACCCACATAGGGCAAGCCCACAGACATTGGTAACTCCAGCTGTCAGGTTTCCTGTGCCGCTCTGTTCTCTGAAGGCACCCATACACTTAAATACATACCCTAACACATAAATAATTAAAAAGTAAAGATCTTTAGAGACATCTAGAGTTGCTTGTATGCTGTAATATCCACAGCAGCCAAGATATGAAATGAGCCTAACGGCATAAAGTAGATGAAAGGAGAATGCAAGTACTGTATTTTGATAATTTTTGCAATGAATTTTTTAAAGTTGATGGTACTAATCCGTAACACATAATATTTAAATACTGAACACAAGGTAATTAACTGCTACTAAACATGACATATACTGTAATATTATTCATTCTTTAGAAACAGGAAACCATTCCATAGTGACATGATTGAACCTAGGACTTCATTCTGAATGAAGGAGCCAGACCTAAAATGGCCATCATTGCAAGATGATATACTTACTGACAGTATATGAAACAGTGAAGTGCATAGAAGCAGAGAGTAGAAGAGTATTCACAGGAGGCTGGGAGACGGGAAGAGGGGATTGATGTTCAGTCGAGACATGGCTTTGATTATGCAAGGCTGATAAGCCCTAAAAAAACATGCTGTACAGTATAGTAGTTGCAATTAACAGTTCTGTATTGTATCCTTTCAGCTTCATTAAGACAAGCTCATACTGAGCGTGCTCTTAAGAACAACAATAAAATGCATAAACAGACATACAAGGGAACAGGGTAACTCATTGGATGCGGCTATTTACCTTAACTATTTGTGCTTATGCTGTAATGATTTGACAAAACTTATCAAAACATGTATTTAAAATGTAAATTATTCAGTTACCCATTTTATCTTAATAAATGTATTAAAACAACGAAAGAATAGGGAAAACATTAGAAAAACTACTATAATTAAAAGCAAATACTAGTATGTCGATCACATTTCATATGAGCAGACTTTTAACAGTTAAGATTATGTTTCTGGAAACCAGAGTCACAAAATCAATGTCTTCTTGTGAAATAACATTGCATAAAGAATAAAGACACCAAATATTTGAAAGTTAGTTTAATATACCAGTAACAGTAATAGTACCTTTTCAATTAGGGTATAGAAAAGAAACATTGCTATGAAACTGAGATTTGTTGCTGTATTATTTTGCTCTGACTAATGGCATATATTATAATTCTTAGTTATCAATACTGTAATAATTATTAATACTAATATTATTATTTGTTGATAAACCTAGAATTGGAAAAGTTTACTGTTGAGGAATGATATCTGTTTTAACTTTGAGCCAGTAAGGATTTTTTTCTATCTTTATTCTAATTTTTATGCTAGAGACTCGATCTTTCTTCTTCCAAACCTTCAGTTCATGTATCTTAAATATAACTAGTATCATATTAGCATCCCCAAAACATATTAAAGTAATTTTAAGGTATGATATTGTGAGTGTTTCATCCAGGCATTAACTTAAGTTATTAAATAAGGTAATTCTCATTATAATACTCATGGTGTAAGGTAAATGTGTATGATCAAAAGTTCAGTTAATTGTAATGTAATATGATAGTCACAATCAGAGAAATGTTGATTGAGGGTTTATTATTTTTGTCTAATGTATAGTAATATAAATGTGGTGGAGTATTGTGGGAAAAGTTAACTTGTAATAAGTATGAAACATAAGGTTTGCAGACTCTACACAGGTACACACACATCTATAGTACACATAATAATACTATTATTATTATAGTATATTATTATATATACTATATATAGTATATTATTATCATCATATGACTATATAGGGTCAACTTCTAATATAAGCAAATTATTATATTTTAATCCTTATGATGATTTTTTGAGCAGCAAAATTGCTAATATGCTAACTTGAACAATTATCCTGTTCTACTGTAGTAGTTTTCCATTGTTGGTTTATTTTTTTATTCAAATTAGACAATTAAGACAGGCTCTAAATTCTGTATACATTTATTAATTTGCCTGCTTCTGCAGTTATGCAACACTCATATATATCTGTTGAAAGCATGTATTAGAACTACATATTAAGTAATCCTTGGCTTATTAGAATAACAAATCAAGAGTTAGATATCACATTCTGTTCATAAAAATGTATATAATAAGAAGAATATTAATAGTTTTTCCTTTTGATTAATGATATGTGGAGATTTATTTTAGTTTGGCACTACATGAATTACCTCCAATTCAAAATAAAAACAGCCATTCTGATGTGTGCAAGGTGGAATCTCAGGGTCATTTTGATTAGCATTTCTCTGATGAATGAAACTAGAATATTTCAATATGTATTAAGTACAATATATCCAAATAACTCATAGACATAAATACACAAAGAAACAGAAGGTTATCACTGGCATTTAGACACAATAGTTCCATAAACTGGAAGGAACTTATTCCTAAACACAAGTTATCAGAAACTTTGGTAGTGCAAGTTGTTTCTATTAAGAAGTAGGGAATATTTTCTGAAACTGATTCTCCAACCAAGGACCATGCATGGAGATAACTTAGAACCCCTGCTCAGACATAGCCCATAGCAGCTCAGCAGCCAAGTGGGTTTCCCTAGTAAGAAGAACAGGGACTGCCTCTGACATGAACCCAATGGCTGCCTCTTTGATCTCCTCCCCCTGATGGAGGAACAGCCTTGCCAGGCCACAGAGGAAGACAATGCAGCCAGTTCTGATGAGACCTGATAAGCTAGGTTCAGATGAAAAAGGAGGAGGATCTCCCCTATTAGTGGACTTAGAGGGGCAGGGAGGAGATGAGGGAAGGAGGGTGGGATTGGGAGGGAATGAGGAAGGGGGCTACGGCTGGGATACAAATTAAATAACCTGTAATTAATATAAAAAATAAAAATTATTTTAAAAAAGCAGGGAATATTTGGGGAAGTAGTTAGGTTTCACTTCATTTTTCCATGTACATTACCTTTGAAACATCACATGGTAATACATCAATATTCATACTTTTTCTTTTAATATGTTATAAAATAAGGCCACTTCTACTTTTTTTCTGTTTACTTACCTTTAGAGTTATGTGTGTGTACATGTGAAATTTCATGATAACACCCTTGGATGTAAGAGATGTTGGAGGTTTATAAGCTGGAGACTCAAATGTCTCTCCACCACTTGACATGGCAGCTAAGAACTGACTTCAGCTCCTCTGACAGAATAGTACGTGCTCCTCACTGCTGATCCGTATCTCCAGCCCCAAGGTGTCATTTCTAATAAAGTATCTTTAATTAGCATTTGTGATGGTTTCAATGAGAAATGCCTTTCATGGCTCAGATATTTGAGCACTTGGTTCCAAGGTGGTACAGCTTATTCTGGAGACATTTGAAGTTGTGTCCTTATTTGGCGATATGCATTAGTTGAGGAGGAATTTGATATTTTTACAGCATTTCCCACCTCCAGTTTACTTTCTCTTGTGCTTTAAGATGTG